>PNEQ01134079.1:0-67733 GCA_003012365.1 Medauroidea extradentata
TCGGAAACACATTTCACCCCTTTTCACCCCCTTAGAGGTCGAATTTCGAAAAATCCCTTCTTAGTGCTCGCCTACGACCTGAAGGGAACCCCCACAAAAAATTTCACGATTCTAGGTCCAGTGGTTTGGGCTGCAGTTTGATATGTCAGTCAGTCAGTCAGTCAATCAGTCACCTTTCATTTTTATATATATAGATGGTCTCCACACACTATGTAAAAACGATTTATATACCAGGGACATCATAACCATTTAACACGTCGATGTAAGACATTTATACAAGAGTAAAACATATTTATTTATGAACAGTATTCGACAGACTGTTGTGAAGATATGTGTATTCCATTTGGTATCATTACTGATAATATGCAGCAAGCTGCACACGCACAGTTATAACATTTGCAAAAACTAAAACAGATGGCCTTATTTGGGGCAGCGGTTCCCAAACTTCTAAATACTTAGCTGCTTAAATTTGTCATGTTTTACATGCAATGTAACGAAGCTTATAAAAATCCTTGCGATTTATATTCATTCAATTTGGCTCCAGCCTTTACAAATTCAGAAAAATAGAGTGTTGAATCATCTGGGATTGATTTTTAATTTCAGTTAAGTTATGCACGTAAATAAGCCATGTTGCTTCTTACTGAGACTGGCGACGGCCCTGAAAGTCGCAACAGAAACTCCTGGATGGTAGTGTAAAGGAATACGTGTGTGGCTCAGAAGTGTCTCCTTGCGCCACACGCCCGACTGTGCAGACAGGCTTCTCAAATTGGCAACCGCACACGCTACTGACGCTTCCCCTTTCCTCTTACCAAGCCATCGTACCGCGCTCGTGCCACCCCGTGCGTCCAGCAATGGCATGAAAACAAGATTAGATCTCATGCCTTTCCTATAAGAGATAACCTAGTGCCTTCGTGGACTTTTTTTTATCGTCTGGCCACAATGCAGATTGTCATGTTTATTTTAACACCATAAAATGTATAGCCTGGAAATTGTATGGGTTTGTATATTTAAACTCACGAAAAAGGGAATTTCTAACTTTCAAATTACCAATTATTTTACGTAGCGATTAAAACTATTCAAAACCTGCAGTATGGTTTTTGTTTCGAAACTTTATCTCCATAATTGGCAGAGATATTTCAATTTCTGTTTAACATTGAAATCCCTATGTCATTATATGGCAAGGCAGCCTATTCAGCCTGCCCTTAAGAATAAGGAAAATATATAATTTATTGATTTTTCGTATAACTAACAGTCAGTATTTATATTACCTTTTTACGTGTCAGTAGCAAGCTGCTGGGCATGACTCCCGCAAGGGAGGGGTCCAAGTGTACCTCCAGGTTCTGGGTATGGGCCATGTAGGGGCCTGGGCTGGTCTGGAATTTCTTTTTAATATGCTGGAAATACTTTTTTGTTCCAAAAATGTTCATTTTCCACATAAAAATAAAATTGTACAGATGACACCAATATAGAAGAAAAGTTGTAACTTCTATAGGGCGTAGACAGCGATGAAGTAAGGCAAGCTGGGTAGCTATAATGCTAGATTTTCCACTTAATGACAGACTAAGCGTTTGGCACAAAGTTTTCTTTGCTATTGACCAGAAAAATGTCATCGTTCAGAATTGAAACATTTGCTTGATAAGATGCAAAACTTATGAAATTCATGGAAAATAATTTTGCCGGAATCGAACATAGTTGCCTCTCAGTTGGTTACTAAGAAGGAACCTTGTGCGTTGTCAAATGTAAGATGAAAAATAAGTGAATTGAACAGAAAACTTCAACTAGAAGCAACAAATGATTTAGGGCCATCAGTAATTTTTCCTGTTTTGGATTTCATCATGTCAGATTTGAATACTAGATTCAGCAGTTTTGAGTTAGTATTTGATTTGCTTTTACCAATTTTGACTTTCATGGACTTGGATAGTGATAAGCTCAAAAATTGAAACTAAATTGCTTGTTTTCAAGCACCCTAAAGATTTAGCAGATGCAGATGACTCAAACTAAGAAATGCATACTACATGTGAAGAGCATCTATGATATATGTTGATTCAGATAAGGGACCCTCTTAAGCTCCTCAACTTCATGTATGAGAAAAATTGTCAAAACAATTTTTGTTAACTTGTGCACCAAGATTAAACTTTATTGTACAATTCCAGTAACTGTATCCACTGCTGAAATGTCTTTCAGCAGACAGGCCAACTCTCATAAAACATAGGAGAGAGGCATAACTGGCAGAAACCATCTTAACCACTGGACATTTTTAGCCACAGAAATCAGATTGGCACTAGGTGTTGACTTTTCTGATCTTACAGCAGATTCACAACCACATTTAATGTACATATGAACATACGTACGTTAAGTATTGGAGATTGGATTCAACAGTATTGAGTCTAGACATGCCGCAGAAATTATTTGTCATAGCAAAATGTCTGTAATAGATTATTGTGCTTTATTTTTATTTATCATAGCGAATTAAATAATTAATGAAGAACAGTATAAATTATTTCTGAATATAAATTAATTTTTGAGTCTTACATTTGGACATGCAGCATTCACAACCACCACTTAGCATGCTTTCGTACAAAGTAGAAAGTTGATAAACTCTAATATGTATATACGCACGCTACGCGAGGATGTGAATGCTAGTATGCACACCCACACCCATGTTTCTACTTTTACATGTACATATGAGCGTACGCTACGTAGTGGTTGTGAATCCAGTTTTATTGACCACTTCAGTCAGAAAAAAGCCAGGAAAGTGTCAAATTTGGTTTAGTTGAACCAAACTTCAATTAATTAGGCACATTTAATCAACTCTCAAATACAAATATCCTCTGTGTGGAGTTATTTTGTCGACAATCTATCCTTATAGGTATTGTGACTTGGGTTGCATAATGAGAATGAGATTTCTGAACAAATTAGAATTTATACACATTCAATACATTTCTTACATCTTTTGTTAGAATAACTAATATGTTACTCGACCTTGGCACACATCAAAATAAAGTAACTTAAGAATCCTCCGGATATAATTTACTTTCGTGAGTTAAACTCAATTAAAATCAACATTACTCTTTCTTGACCCATTATATAGTAAAACCTGAGCACTCTTTCACTATACACTTAATTCTACCCACAACTCTCCAGTTTGAAGGGCCTCCGACTGGGGGAATTTTTCTTTAAATCACGGCTTTACAATGCTAAAGTTTTAGAATCATCGCACTGTTGCTAATAATGTAGCGAAATGGCAAGTAAACACCTCTATCTAATAAGAATCTTCATCCTAGAATTTCATAGAGGAATGACCGCTCCAATTGAAAATAGGCGGTCTAAAGGGGATTTCACCGCAACATACCTTGCGTCGTCCTCTCCCTCGTCAATCCTAGGCAAGAACTCGCTTTCGAAACTCTTGAAAGCCACGTTTATTTGCGATGCCCAAGATTTTCCTGCTGTCAGCAAGGAACTCTCAACCCGAAAATTCGTTGCTCTGAAGTCGTTCTGCTGCCACTCCACACAGTTGAAGTCGACAAGCAAAACCAGGCAGTTTTCTTCCACAGCGCATAATGCACCCGCATTTTGCAACATACGACCCTAACCAGAACCACCACAGCAATGAGAGAGGCCCTCTCCGCTTGACCCCATCAAGCCGAATCCCCCCTCCCTACACTTCCTCTCCTCCCAGCAGAGAGCCCATCCCCGCTCTCCACTGCCGTCCAATCTGCTCGATGGCCCCTCGAGCAGAAGATACGACCGTTAAATGGAGAATGACGGCAGCACACTCGACACAGGAGGATAGAGAGAGAGAGGGAGAGAGCGTACTACTCCCAGACCGGAACTACCCTAATCCCAGGCTAAAGCCTCGTCGCCTCCCAAGCTCACTCCCAGCACTAAGTATGAATGGGTCGGAGGACCCTTTTAATAGTGTTATAATGAAACAAATTCTGTAAATTCAGTTTAACTTAGTAAACGTGAGTCTTTTGGTAGGCTTTCTCAAGCCTTTTGGCCAAACTACAAGCTGTTTCACTTGTGAATTTGATAGTTAAGTGTACTCCGCAGCTCTTCTCTCCCTCTTCCCCTCTTCCCCTTTTGGTTTTGACCAAATGCACCTTGTTGCCATTTAATGGAAGTTGTATGTACTGTATTCATTGTTAAGTTTATATTTTAATGTTTTTGTAATATTATCATTTAGTAAAAACTCTATTCATTTATAGACCTATGTTTTCCTACTGGAAAGTAAAAATATAGGTAACTATAGTACAGTTCTGGTATTTTAGGGTGTTGTTTATTGGGTGCAGTATTTTTTACAGTGAAATTACATTTGATTCAGGTAATTACGTTGCAGTTTTTAAGGAAATGCATTAACTCGATAAGTAAATTAAAATTATAGGATACTCGTGTCTTTTCTTGGTCCCACATTCCCTTTTTATTTACAGTAATCCCTCAGTATTCGCGAACTCAGTATTCGTGAATTCGCTTATTCGCGGGAAAATAATTGTGACCATTTACTCAATATTCACGAGTAACATTCGCGTATTCGCGAGCGAATGTGGGGGAAGAAGAAACAAGGCAACAAAACACCATACCAATAATACCGCGCTCTCTCTGCTGTGCACGTGTCTTTGTCAGTTGCCTACTCACACATCACATCAATATTGATCATGTACTATGCATCGATGAATCTATGATATCGTTCCGGCACACACATACACATGCACTACTTGGTATACACACTGCAGTGAGAACGAGTGAGCAAGTCTCGAGTCATAGATAAAGGTTAGTCTTGAGTTATCATGGCTACGAAGCACAAAGGAAGCCTATGTGCTCCTGTTTCTAAGCAAAAGGAAGTGGTTTTAAGTTTAATTAAAAAATTGAAATACTAGACAAGTTACAAAGTGGTTCTTCAGCAAGTGCGGTTGCACGCGAATACAACATGAATGAACCTACTGTGCGTTCCAAAAAGAAGTAGAAATACGTACGTCTGTAAAGGAAGCTGCTCCTCAAAGTTCAAAAGTGACATCTGTGGTGCGAGATATTTATTACGAGATGATGGAAAAGAGACGGAACTTATGGATTGAAGAGATGGTGGCCAGGAAATCGGTTGTCAGTGGAATAGCCCTCAGGCAACAAGCACTTGAAATTATGTACATGTAACGAGGTGTGCATAGCCAGAGGCCATTCACAGCTAGTAAAGTGTGGCTGGAAAGGTTCAAAAACTGTTACGGCTTACACAGCATCAAATTAAGTGGAGAAGCTGGCTCAGCAGATAAAGCAGCTGCAGATGCTTTTGTTCCAGTATTTTCAAAGGTGATAGAAGAGAAGGGCTACATGAGTTAACAAGTGTTAACTGTAGACGAAAAGGGCTTGTTTCATAAGCAAGTAGGGTCTCGTACTTACATTACCAAAACTGTTTCTAAGTCCCCTGGATTCAAAGCCTATAAGAATTGCTTAACTTTGTTGGCCACTAATGCTAAGGGTGACTTCAAATGCAAGCCTTTGTTAGTGTACAGGGCAGAAAACCCTTGGGCTCTCAAAGGCAAAGACAATAGCCAATTGCCAGTTTACTGGCGTGCTAATAAGAAGGCATGGATGTCAGGGAAATTTTTTTTAGACTGATTCAAGAACTATTTTGTCCCTGAAGTTGACATTTATCTTCAGTCCAAGAACTTGAGTTTTAAGGTTTTGTTGACACTAGACAATACTTTTGTGCACTGTAAAGACAAAATTCAAAATGCACATCCAAATGTTGAAGTTTTATTTATGCCGCCTAATACAAGTGCCTTAATACAACCACTACACCAAGGGATAATTAAGGCATTCAAGAGCTACTACACAAGAAATGTCTACAAAGCTGCCTGTCAAGAACTTGCTACTGACGTGTTATTAACAATGGTGGAGTACTGGAAGAAACTGAACATTTGTAATGTTATAGATTTTATACAGGCTGCATGGAAAGAAGTCTCACAACCAACAATTAATAATTGCTGGAAAAGCCTGTGGGAAGAATGTGTAACAAGTACGAACATTTTTGGTGAAGCTGATGTAGTAGTGAAAGACATTGTTCGAATGGCTAAAGAGATTGGTGGTGAAGGTTTTGAGTATATGAGAGAGGAAGAAGTTGAAGACATTATTAGTGCCAAGGTGCAAGAACCTAACAACAAACGAGTTGGATGAGCTAGCTAAAGACAGCAGTGATAGCAATGACGAGGACAGCAATCAGGTTACTGAGGTGAAGGCGTTTACTTCCGTTAAGCTTTCGGAATTATTAAACGATACTGAGAGACTGTGCATAAAGTTTCAAGAATTTAATACAATTTTAGAACAAAGTTTAAAATTCACAAGATCGGTTGAGGCTGCACTGCTTCCTTATGTTGAGGTTCTGAAAGATTTGAAACATCAAGCTAAACGGACAACATTGACACAGTGGTACAATTTTAAAACTTGTCCTCCAGTTAATAAACCTGACACCTCGCTGCAACCAGGATGTTCACCCGATAAGGAGCCGGAGCCACAGCCGGAGATAGAAGACAGCAGTATAGATGACACGATGAGCGCGGAGGAAGAAGATAGGTGAGAGGAAGAGAAGTGATTCATTACCAACTGAAATCGCCGACTCCGTCATTCTCCCAGTAACACTAACCTTGTGTACCGTACTGTAATTAACGTTTTTCTCTCAATGATAAAACTGTCTACTATAAATGTAATGCTTATGAACTTAATCCGTATTGCAGGTGATGTAATCATGTCTCTGCCTTACATTGTGTAACTACAGTTTGTGTACTTTTACTATGTATGAAACAAATTGCGATAATTTAATTTTTTTTTATAGCAAGACAGCATGTAACTGCTCATATAAAACACATTTTAAAAACATTTGTCATATAATTTAACAATTTTTTTTTGGTAAAATGAGGGTTTGGAAACCTAACCTAGTTTTCCCCATATGTTTATGGTCTCGGTATTTGCGATTTCAATACTCGCGGAATTTTTGAAGAACCTAACCCTCGCGAATAGGGAGGGAACACTGTATTTAGTTCAGCAAGGAACAGTTTTTCTGCAACATCATGGCACAGTTATAGTTGGCAATGTAAAGAGATCAATCTGCATAGCATGTGAATTTGACATCACAAACTGCTATGCGATATTGCTTAAATTTAACATTGTTTACAATAATTTATACAATATATACATTAAATTTGAAATCAGATTTTAACGTAATAAATAAATATTTTTTTAGCATACAATCATATTTACATGTACATAGAGAGAAGATGAAATCTGGTTATATCATAATTCTCGGAGTAATTTGAGTATTTTTTTGATAACTGCTGGTTATGTGTAGGTGGAAACTCGAGTTCTACACCAGTGCCGGTGCCTGGTGCACACAGACACCTTCCTCAGGAGCCACCACTGTCTCACAGTCAGCCAACCGAGGGACCAACACGAGCAGTACTCTCTCCCAGTCGCTCTTCAGGTATTGTGCTGTTTACTTCTCATGTTGATGATGCTTCATAGTTTTAACTGTCTCTGGCTTCTGCTGAAAGTCGTTCTGTGAAGTTGTGTCGTGCATGAGTATTGTTCATTTCTTGTGTGTGCTTGGCTAATGATTTAAGAAATAAAATTTTTGGTAGCATTGTAATTTGGAACGTAACCGCTAACTGCCAGAAAATTGTTTTCAAGTTTTTCCTGAAAAGTTGTAAAGTGTTTTCTAGAACATAAAACAACTTAATAGCAGAAACTACCACTTACAGCACTTTGATATTTTTGATAATGGAATTATACCTTAAAATTGTTGTAGAAATGTGTAAAGTGAAGTTTAGTTTGGAAGGCTGGTTTCCCCTTTACAATTGTATACCAACCCATACTGCATTTTCTCTGACTTGAGAACGTGGAAGAGACAGCAATTGATAAACATTTTCTGGGGCTGCTGTTTATCCTTAAATGTATATTGTGTTCTTGTGTCTAAATAAATTACCGGATCACCCAATGTCATGGAATTAGTTTATTGGTATACTTGAGAGAAGTTCTTGTCTGGTGCCCAAATGGTGTAGTGTCATATTACAAGTATTTTTTTTTACGTTAAACTGGGAAACTTGTTCTAACATATATTTTCTTCATTTAAACAGGCTTGTCATATATTTGGTTATTTGTCCTGTATTTTCTTCCTCACAATGAAGAGGAACTGTGTAATGTGTTGCAGCTTTCTGTAATTCAAGATATAGCATTTTATTGTAGGTTATCTTCAAGATTAGGAGTTTAGATTTGTTTTTCATCCCTTGTTTACTGTTTCCCTACATTACATCCACCATCTTTTCTGTGTGTGTGTAATTTGTTCCAGTTTATAATTTTCATCAGCATATTTGTTATGTATAATGATAACTGTAGTGGTAGTTGAGTAAATAAAATACAATACAGTTTTTCCAACTATCGCTACTGGTTGTGATAATTGCATTATATAAATAAAGATATAAACTGCTCAAACTCAGTATGTAAAGCGTACATTAACCTAAAAGTCTTCAGCTGTCCAAACATTACATAAATAGAGTTTTGTTAATGGAAAATGACCACTCACCCCTTAACATATTGTGCCACATCCTTCCGTGTTTACACGGTTTAGTGTTACCATAAAATATAATTTGCAGTAGCCACTGTATATCAGCTTTTGTGGAAATTCCCACAGCAGCGTCAGTATAATATAACGATGGAAGAATCTGCGTGAATTAATTTTTTTGCAGGTGTTAGAAAATTAGTTTTTCATGTTTTTATTTTGAAGTAGTGATAAATGGATCAGTAATGATAGGCAGTGTTTGTACATGTTTGTCTTTTTTACTCTGAGACTGCACTATAGTGTGCAGTTCTACTGATCATCTAAGGTAGCATGGCCCAAGAACACACAAATTTCGATTAACACGTTGACGTTTGACATAGTTTTTTTGTTCCAAAACTTCACCAAAACATCCATCTGTTTTTAATAAGCCTTGTTTAAAAACTCATAAAAACGAGTAGCCAATAGAGCCAGTGGGTAGCAAGGTGTTTAGAGGGGAGGTTGGCCCAAGCAGGGCCACATAGATGAAGGGACTGAGGGGCGAGGGGTGCGGGCGTTACATAGCTCAAGCCCTCCGAGTTAGTCCTGCCGCGCCTCTGCTATGGCTTTGTTCGCGCCTGCACTAGTAGTGTAGGGTTTTGTTATTGTGCTAGCAGTTCAATTACTTATCACCAATTTCTGAATGATGTGCGTAAGAATGAATGGACTGTCAAAACCCCAAACATAAAATTTTTTTATCCATGTTCACTTCAAAAGATCTCAAACCCTGCTTATAAAACCACATTTTTGCATTAGGTTCTGTTTCATTTACACTTAAAAACTAAGTTAAGTTGTGTAGTGGTAATGTTTATTAACTATTAAAGAAGCAAGGAACCCTCACATTAGCTTATCTTTTAAAGATTGGGAATCGTTTGGAGCGCTTCCATAAAATAAAACACATTTTCCCCTACAGACTTAGCAAAATATTGTTTTACTTTAAAGTAGTAACCAAGAACGGTACTTGCTGATGCATTCAAGTCATGAGTGGCATTCTTGCTGCGCTAATACTGTAAAATATTACTTTGTAATTTTACACATACTAATTAATATGGTAGCACAATTTCCAAACTAAGTTAATGAATTTTATTCCTGCAAGTATATTCAATGAAAGATATACTTAACTACGTTAAAATAATATACACATTATTACAAATAATGTATGGTAAAAGTTTCAAGTTACAATTACTATGTAGCAGAAACTGTACTCTTGATATTTTTTTTATTATTATATTTACAATTTGAGTGTAATTCATTGTTACAGCAGTTAAATTACGAACACCCAAGTTATTGTAAAAATGCATGCTATCTGCATGTTTTAATATGTATTCACTTGTAAATGTACACATATATGTGTAGATATAATTTTTACAAAGCTTCCCGTTTTTTACAAATGCCTCTGGTTAATTCACGTCATTATTGCAGTGTTTTATTTACTTTGGTAATTAATATTTATTGCTGCTCATATCACACAAATTTAGTGGAATTCTTAATAATACTAATGTTTTATCCTATGCATGCAGACTTATATTATTTTTATCTGAAGGTGTAATTCTACTTAAAACTGACTGTCTTCGGATACAATTATGCTAATCTGTGAATTTTGAAACATATATGATTTTAAAGTTATTGGTATCGATAGGCCCTACATATTTATAAGTATGCACTTTTAACGTGTATTTCGAGCAGTTATACTCATTACCGCCAAATTGCATTCTAAAGTCGTAGTATAGTTGAAAAAAATTATTCACATTGATTTTATTTATTGCATTGGTAATATAAATTAATATTTTTAATTTGTAGTTAGGAATATGCTCAGTTTAACGATATGAATGTTTACATAAAGAGATAGCTCAAATGCACACAGTTATTGTGTTCGGTACAAACATAACTCTGCTATACATTCACGTATTGTTAAGTTAAGTAGAAGCTTCGAATTTTGTGTGTTTTTTCAATTAAAATTTAAAATATGACTTTCAGCCTTGACAGTAGTTTAAAAAAATAAAGGAAAACGTTTCATGTGTTTTGGCAAAGAACTAGTCTCTGTTTTGGTTAGTTAACAATATGAATGTAAAATAACAATTTCATTTATATTTTAATAAATTTCAAAGAAATAGAGTAAATTTCCAAAAAGTTTACATTTGTAAATTAAAAAGAATTATTATTTTTAAATTACAAAATTAAATTTAATATAAAATTTAGCCAGCACCATTAAAAAAAAATCCTTTGGAAATGAATACAACAGTCCTTCACTCACAGTCTCCGTATCACGACTTCTTCCCATGGCTCTCCTTTTGTATAAATTATCTGCTTGGAAAAAAAAAGTTTGCAGGGAAGTAGTGGTTTTTTCCCCCCAGACATGATATAATTGACATGTGAAATTTAACACTGATTGCTGTTTGGCAGGTGTTCAGTTATGACACACTTATAGAGAAAAGGGGGGTGGGTGTATTCTTGATTACTAGTATAACAAGTTACTAAAATTACAGTTATCTGATGCTTCTGTAGTTTCCCTTATCTTAAAACTGTAAAGTTCTCTTGATTGCCTTCTTTCCACATTCCTACTCCTTGCTAGTACGTAAACGTTCAGAATGAATCAGACAGGCCAATTCTCCGCTTTTCTCCTTATTTTATTGACTTTATATAAGTTACTACTATACATTATTTAGCCACAACAGCACAGGTTTAGTATAATTTACAATGATTTTAAAGAATTTTTTCCATTATCTAGAAAATTCGAAGGAAAAATTATTGATTTTTCCTGTTCTTTTTCCTGTTACCAATTTTTCTGGAAATTTTAGATGGCCAGTTACAATAAACTACACAATTCAAATTACTAGTAAAATAAGAGCGTGTGCTACGCAAATAATCCCACCTAGCACCACTAACTTAGTATGAAACACATGAAAATTAAGTATTTGCGACAATTTTATTGCTTCTTGCAATTGCTGAAGTTAAGTTGATAGCCTTTCTTATGTTAATATCAACGGCAGCCACTAATATTGATTATTAGAGACATATAGTTCTCTTTTTATCGTCATGCTCTCTTGTTTCTGCTGTTTATTCAATAATTATTTTTTTAACTTAAACGAGACCAGATATGAAAATCTGTTTGGCAGTTTTGTTTAAAATTATTATTGGCTAGATAGCTAATTTTTTTCAAAACAAGAAGTTATATGGTTTCGACTAAAAAGTCAGCTAACCAAATTTCGTTAGTTACATAATTTGCTAAAACCATACTATTTACTGCCTTGGAAAAAAATCAGTCAACATGGAGAAGATGAGGTTAAATTAAACTGTTAGATACATATTTATTAATCTGCCCTCATTTATGCGTAACAAATTAATATCGCTTAAAATAGTAGAAACAAGTAAGCATGGCCTTAATCTGATTTCCGTAGGCATGATTATTCTGTCCGTAAATATGTAAATTCAGTTCAAACAAAACTATGTAAAAAGTTCAGCAATCACACGATGTATATTTAAGCAGACTTCTGCGATGGTGGTTGGGCAAAGTTCCACTGCTGTCTACGCATGTAATTAAATCTCATACGTTACTGAGAAGCAGTATGTTTATCATATTTTTATTTTTTTTTACGTAACCATTACAATTTCAAATTGAAAACACAGATAATTCACAAAAGTTTTGAAATGTGGTGTTTACCGAAGTGAATTTACCTCACATAACAATGTATGACACCGTTCGTTGCTAGTAAGTGCTCAAGACATAATATACTATGCAATGCTTTAGGACTAATCCTTGGAGGAAGCTCATTTAGGTTAAAATTTAGAGAAACCTATACAATTGAGGGTTATTACACTATTAAAGTCCCACATTCTAATAATGCTTTTGTTAGCTACATATGATACAAACTTTTTAAGTGGATAGGAATTGGACAATAATTGGATGGTGTTATGCATCAGTAGAGTTTGCCAATTGTAAGGTAACAGTAAATCATGCTAAAACTTTTTCACATTTCAAACAAGTCTTACAAATATAATTGTATTCATATAACGTCAATATTTATGACAACAGGATGTTGGACTAAAATACTTTTTGTAGAACTGGTTAAAAGCTCAACAATATTTTATACATATGTAACATATTGTGCAGAGTCTAGTGATGCATAATAACTGTCCAACTGTCTTAATACAGTGTTCGAATAAATATTTTTATCTTAGATTATACTGTGCGTAGTTATTGGAGAAACACAGACAGTGCGCACACATTTTGTTTCTGTTCGTAGCAGTATATTATTGGTTGACAGCATTTAACATGGAAAACTGTGGGACATACATATATTGTTGTTGTTTCGATAATAACCACAAAAAGCTGGAAAAGCCACTGTAATTATTATTTATACTGCTATAGAATTACGCCATATAAATTAATACTGTGCTGTTGATAGTTGACTTCATAAACTTATTTTCACTTATTAAAAGTTTCATGCTGTTATATCTTTTGGTTTAGTCGTACTGACGAGTTGGGTTTTCCCGTGTATTCGCTTTATGTGTCGCGCGGTCGGGCCAGAGCAAGGTGAGGGCTGTGAGCTACGTCTCGAGCACGCAGCCACTTAGCGAGCAGCTGGCCTTTTAGCCAACCTCCCCTCTAGTAACCTTGAGTGGGTAGAACGTAAGTGAAGTCTTTCTCACTCATTCATGTTCTGTTTTCGTTCCTTTCTCGTTCTTAGGTTTTTTTCTGTTCCGTCCCGTTCTTTCAGAATCACTGATGTTTAAAAGTTATGTCAACTTCAGAGGTTAGGTCAGTTGTTGGACGTCAAAATAGAAATTATGTGTTATATTTTTAAAATGTAGAAATTATTTGTTTGTACATGTAAAAAAACTGTGACTATGCCTGCTGTGTATATTTATGTTACCACTGTTGAAAATAGGTTATTTTTTGTGTTGGTAAAGAATCCGTGATGGAAATTTATCTGCATGCTTATTTTGATTTAATGTGAAAGAAACAAGTCAGTACAGTATAAGTGAATGTAAAAAAAAACATTTTTCTTGTAACTAATTTTGCTGACCAGTGTTCCATTTACAGTAATTAATTTCCGCTACTTGTATATCAGAATTCTCAAATCCCTTCGTGGTCATGGCTTGATAATAAATGATTCTTTTTGTTTTATATCAACATACGGTGGTGTAAATCCCCCTTTTCAAGTGCTCTGTCTGTCACCCATTTTCATATCACTCTAACAGCTGAATTGTTGAGCGGAGAATGTCCTCGGGGACATGACGCGTAAGAAATTTTATCCTCTTTAGTTTCTTATAGCATTCAAGTTATTTTGAAAAAAAATAGAAAAAGTCCGGATTTTTACTAGTATATATACGGTTTGTGTGTGTGTACACACATGCATGTGCGCGTGCACACAAACAGTCTTAAATGCCAGGACTATATAACAGGTTTAGTGATGGTCTGTATGTAGATTAGTGTCTTACTTGATGTCAGGCAATTAAGAGTAAAGTTACAACTTTAGATACATATCGTGAAAGGCAATAAACATGGATGAGAAAACACTATCAAATGACAGAGATTAATCTCACCAAAATAAATTGTGTAGCATTTAATTAAGAAATATTTAAATAAAAAAACTGTGATACAAAATAAAAGAATTAAAGCTGCTGACTATGGAAATCTATCTAGTGAAGAAAATAATTCTGAGCAACTGAGAAAATAATAACTTGCCTCTATCAAATTTTTACAGAATCATACTAACCTTGCTTGTATGCTACTAGAATATTCACGAAGACCCTCAAACTAAACCAAACTATCAAATGGCACATACATATAAGGTCGACCGGTAATTAAATCCTTATATCTTTTGTTCTAGAGTAACATTATGTCAACTTTGGTCGCAAAGGCCACCTGTAAATTTATATCATGTTTGTAATTTTATAGTGTTGATTAATGATCTTAACAGTTTGTGATTTAACTAAACGCCTTCAAGTGGGATCGGGATAGCGAACCAAGCTGTCATCTGAACTGATGCACTGTTGTGAAAGGGTGTCAGTAATATTCCCTAGTTATTACAATTAAGAATCTCTTATTATGTCTCAGGGGGTGGTCAGTTTGGCATTCTCGTTGTTCCACAGGGTACGTTGAGATGCTGGTTATGTCAATTAACACACCTTATACGTTGCGTGAAATGATTATGTTGCTGGATGTCTGCTTCCAGTACGTCTGTTGAACTACAGTAACAATACTAATGGTATAAGGTGCTGCAAAATTATGTAACACTGGGATTCCATTCAGAGGTGAATTAGTATGCAAAATACACAGTGCTGAAATCAATAAAATTATGTACGCATTAAGGTGACCATAGTTATGTAACCCTGGTGGTTCGAAACACGGTTGATTAATCCTTGCGATGCGGTGACAATCTGCCAGTATATTTTGCACGTGGTTGGTGAGTGATTACAGTGTTAAAAGCAGAATGCGAGATGAAATCTACAGCTTTTAAAAAATGCACCTCCTTGAGCAGCGAGGGTCCGGTGGTCACTGTGATGGAATGTCGGTTTTGCTTAGAAGTGGATGCAGACGCAATGAATTAATGATGCATTCTCCTAGCCAACATGCCACAGGGCAGCCTGTCCCGTGTACGTTGAAGTATGATAAGGTTCTACAAGTGGTGTTGGCAGTAATGCATGCAGGGTTGCAAAGCTGAGTGAATGATGTTGACACTTTATACATCCTACCCACTAAGGATGCTCCTTGCTGAATGACTTTTATGAATGCGTGACAACGAAATGAGTGGTACAGATGCACTGCTTACATGAACACAGAGACACTATGGTGACTTGCTAACCTGCACGTGGTCAGTCACAAAAATGTTGATTATGTTCTTAAAATAATATGAAACTGTAAAATAACACTAGCGCGTGTGTACTAAATGAAAGCAAACAATAATACCTAAGATATGTTCCGTATTATGAATGAGGATCTTGGATACCACTCAAAATACAAATCCCTAGCCACGTGGCTGTGATGGTGCGACGCGGTTTTTACATTAATGTATCGAAAATTGTGATAACTGTTAGGTTAAGAGCGGACACACAATGCTATGGGTGTCTGGTAATGTGTACTAGGCAAAGGTGGACTGGTATATTAAGGGAACTATTGAAAGTTAAGTCGGTAATCAAAGATATGTAGTACACGTGGACAGCGTTTTACCCTCCAGATGACTCCGACGAACTGCCACGAGGAAGGTAGCCGCTGAGGGCAATTTGCCTCGCTATAGGGTTCCCACACTTCCAGTACCTTGCTGCATGTTGAATGGCTGATATTTATGTTTTAAAAATGGCGCAAACTTTAAATTGTACAAACAAAGGATTTTACATTTTTCAGTCTTAAGTTTTTAAACATCTGTTTCAACATGAAAGTAAACATAAACAATACTTTTTAGGCACTCAGTCTAAAGTTTTTAAACATCTGTTTCAACATGAAAGTAAACATAAACAATACATTTTAGGCACTAACATGGTGGCCTGTTTAAATGTTTTTCATTTCCCGATGCAACACTGCCTGCAGTAAATACATGTTACTTTCGCTGAAACAAAACATGCAATAATACACTGCGTAAATATTAAAAATGACATGAGAATCTGTGGTCAGTGGAATGGGGTTAGTTGCTATGGCACATCTCGTGCTTTTATAAGCTTGGCCCATTTGCTGGCCCTTTGGCCGGCGTCAAACTGATGTATTGTAAATGAAAATTCGAATTGAGCGTAACAGCCCACATTATGTGCTACTACTTCCTCCTCAATCAAATTTTTTCTCCTGAACCATTATTGTCTATTTTCCTACTAGAACAGGAGACATGGGGACAGCTGCTGACAGGTGGTAGGCAACAGAGTTTATGCAAAAGGGTATCAACCCACAGAATATTATTTGCTTGGTAGACAGATTGTTCAAAATATTCCCATGTTAATGAAACTCCATATTTGAGACATAGAGTTGGTTGTTATATTCAGCATGGGTTAAAATGTTTTAAATAAAAAAGAGGATTTATTATAGGTTGTATAAAGTTAAATTTTATAGATTTCCTGTGCTATGCTAATGTGTAACTGGATTTTTTTTGAGAATGATCTTTGTTGGCAGCCTTTCCTTTCTTTCTTCTACCTTGCTTATGCATGTTTTAGTTACCTTCTCTTCATTGCCTCGCTAGCCAAGCATGTAGTAGTGGTTGGTTGACTGACGTAGGTATGTTTCGCTGGAACAAGTTGCTCTTTTCTGCTTCCCTAGAGGACAAGAAGCCTCGTCGTACCAGCCTGCAAGTGCAACTTGCTAAAGAGCATTCCAATGAATCAATCAGCTTCAGCCCTACATCACCAGGTTAGTACACTTCTTCCACTGTCTTCCATTTTCCACTGTTATTTATCCTGTTGTATACTCCTTTCCACCATTTGACAGTTTGTTCTTCCTTTTGAAATGCATGTTTTATCCTGACCACATTGAGTAATCTTACAATTTCAGTTATTACACCTGGTCGAATTCAATAAATGAATTTCAATCTTTCAGATAGGTTCAAGGAAATAACCAACTGTATATACACTGTCTTTGTAGGTGGTGTGTGGAACACATTCTTTTATTTTCACTTTGTTTCAGTTCTTTTGTACAGTTCAATTTCTTAAATGTATTATGTTCATTCGGTAGTAAAGTTTATCTATTAATTTCAGTTTTATATTACCGAAGTTAAAATGATTTATTTTCAGGTATTGTGAGTTGGATTGATAATTCCAGTCCCAAACTACCAGACCAGCCATCACCAGACAAGGTGCGTAGAAATGTTTATTTAGAGTTTTTGTACCAAATGTAGCAGTTTGTGTCTTCCATTACAAACAGCAGCAGCACCAAGAAAATTAGTATTATCACTACTAGTGATACAACTCTCCCATTTAAACTTTCTTCACATCCGTGACCTTCACTACAACCATTGGGTCCCCACCCTTACCACCTCCCTACAAGCAGCACTATGATGACCATCACCACCACCAGCACCACCACCTCCACTACCTCCACCACCACTACCTCTACCACCACCATCCCCAGCACCACCTCCCCTAGCACCACCACCATCACCACTGCCTCTGCCACCACCATCACTGCTTTTACCACCACCACCCATATACCACTGCCACCACTACCCCCACTACTATTACCACTGCCATTATTACCCCCACTGACACCACCCTCACCACACCTGCCACTACTACTACCACCTTTACTGCCACCACCTTTACTGCCACCACCATTACCACCATCACCACCATTACCACCACTACTACCACCTTTACCATCACCTCTACCACCACACCTGCCACTACTACCACCACCATTACCACTACCACTACCACCACCTCTACCACCACCTCTACCACCACTACCACCTCTACCACCACCACCACCACAACCACCACAACCACTACCACCACCACAACCACTAATACCACCACCACAACCACTACTACCATCACTACCACTACAACTGCCACCATCACCATTAGTATCATTACCACTACCTCTATCATTACCTCTACCACTATCACCATCACTACCACCACCACCTCTACCACCACCACCACCACCAGCACCACCACCAGCACCACCACCAGCACCACCACCACCACCACCACTACCACCACCACCACCACCACTACCACCACTACCACAAACTAGCACTGAGACCACTTAATTTTACTCACTATTTGTTACATTGGCCTCCTATTTGACGATACATTTTCTGATAAAGCCTCTTCTATAAGCTTTTCTTTGTGACCTTGGATTATTGTAATTTTTTTGGGGTGGGGAGGGATGCCTTCTGTATTCAAATTAATTGTATTGTAAGTCATTACCTGCAAAAATATAATTTTAAGAACATGCATTATTTAAACTTGGTATATGACATGTTCTTTTCTCTGTGGTTCATCAAAAGTCTTTAAATTGAAAGTGTGGGTGTAAGTAATCTTTTTAACAAATATAATGAATAGGTTTTTGGGTAGAAGGTATTAGTGTAGTAATTCACATGTTGTGTATGTTCTGTGATCAGCTACAGCCGTCAGAGTTTGGCACTGCAGATAAGTTAACAAGAAAAGAATCATACAAAGCACAGCGGAAAAATTACTGCAGAGAAAAGAAACGGGTTGCTAATGAGCTGATGACAACTTTGAAAGATCCGTCTGGAATTGTGTTGGCTGATTGGCTAAAGGTGCGGGGAACATTAAAGAGTTGGACCAAATTGTGGTGCATTTTAAAACCAGGACTTCTGCTTCTCTACAAGAGTCCCAAGGCCAAGGTATGAAGTAGATATTCATAATAAGTTAAGTTTTATAGGACAAAAAATATTTATTTTTGTATAGACCTGAGCTGATAGTGGTTCTGATACATATATATTAAAACCAGTGTACATAGCACTGTTAGTTCTAACTTAACCTAAGACTTGGTAGACATATTCGAGAAAGAAAAAGAAGGGAGTAAGAATGTGCCTATGAAAACTTTGCCATTGGAATTAGTAATGATGTTTGTAAAATTTCTATTAAAGTCAGAGTAACAAATGAAGAGAATACAAGTTCTGCTTAATGCAGTCCAATTTGCATATCTATTTACTTTAAGAACTTGATGTGATGTAGATTCGTGCATTTTTGTTTAGTGCTATTATTCACACTTCTTAAGAGACAATGTCACTTATTTTTCATTTTGAATATCCTGCCATGCAAGGCATCTCCTTGGCGGTGACACATAGTGCCTTATTGAACTAAAGAGCAAGAGGTGACCAGCCGATTACTGTTGGTGTCAAATGATGAGGCCTCTTCTAAGAGGAAAGGGTGGTTGAAGGGAGGTAGAGTATGCTGCACCTCCCTTTCTTCCTGTGTTTAATGCCGTTCTGCCATCATAGACATAAAAGTAAAAATTTTTACATCACACATTGTTTTATATGTCAGTTTAGTAATATAATTAATAAACTAAATCTGCAAGTTCAGAATTATTTTGTGGTGAGTCATTTGTACAATCCCCTTGTAATAGCTTGTGTTTTAAGAAAATCAAATAGAAATATTATTAAAAACAGTAATAATATTCATGTTCTTTTCGTGATACCGATGAGGATGATGATTTCACTTACAATAAGGCAACCACCCAATGGTAAGCTGTAACCTGTTCATCAATCACCTACCAAACCTCTCCTGAACTTTTCAACCCGCCTCATTGTCACCAACTTCTCTAAAAGCAAATTCCACTCCCTCACCGACCTCCTAAGTGTAGACTGCCTTCCCAGTTTTGTTCTGCTCACCATCTGAATCTTCTCACTATTATTCCCTCTTTCTCTATACTGTCCCTTACTTCACAGGCCGCCTAACTTACACCAACCTCTCTCTCCATCTACCATCCTGTACATCTTGACTAGCCTTTCTACTCTTTCTCCTTTCTGTCAATGAGTTCTACTCCAATTCCTTCTACATCACTGATGGCCGAAAGTTTCCTTTGTTCTCTCCAGCTTGCCCTTGCCTTCTCCATTTATCCTTTAGCCACTTTGCTGCTCGTCTTTGTACCCTCTCCAGCTTCTGCACCTCCAATTCGACGTATGGGTCCCACTCAACTATAACATTGGCTGTATGATAGTAATGCATGCCTTTTCTTTCCCTGAAAAAATATGCGTGGGTGCTTGTATTCTGAAGCTTCCTCTATCTACTGTTCTTCCCATTTGTATGTGTCTGTATTAACGTTCTTAGTTGTAAAGCAAGCAATCTTTGTCTTTCTCACTTTTATTTAAATTTTGTTCTTTAAATTCCACATTTGTATCCTGTCAGTGTAATCCTACAACTTGTTAACGCCACCTACGTCTGCATGTAACGCAGTCATCAGCAAAACCCATGTTGTTTGCCATTACTATATGGGATGGATCTAGGGTGGGGGGGGGGGGGGCAGACTGCCCCGGGCGCCGGGATAGAGGGGGGCGCTGGTGGTGCTATATAATGTTATAAATAAAGTATTTTTAATCAGAATGCACACTTAAAATACTGTTAATGGTAGCTAGTGAGTACAGGTTTTATGTACAGTAGAACCTCGTTTATCTGGATTCAGGAATTCGGGAATCAGATAATTCGGGTTGATTTTAGAAGTGTCAAAAATATATGCGTAAAATTACAAAATGAAAGTGCGTATAATTAGCGGTTCACGGGCTGGCAAACATTAACAAGCTCTGCAAGCTAGCAGTCTTTTATGTTTACCATGTGGCTTAGCAGAAAGGAGAATGATGTGATTCGAGAGAATGACAATACAAGGGGGTGAAAGGTTGTGTTAGAGATGCGGGAGAGAGGGGGCGGAAGTGGGTTGTAAGGGAGTGGGAGGGCCGCAGCAGCCAATCTGGTTGTGGTGTTGCGATGAGGTGTTCTGGACTGTGAAATGAAAGGGTAGAGGGCTGAGAGGGAAAGTAAACGGACTATGTGTACACTCGGCTAGTGTTTCGTGTGAAGTGTGCTTTTGCTGTCTGATGTTGTTACACCATCACCAGCTGGCCTCCCTTCTCTTCTTTCCATGTACCTTACTGTTACCTTTAATCCTTTAGCCATTGTGACGCCTCCAACATTTTCTTTCGGCGTGAAAACTCAACCCTCTACTCATCCCAAATGTACAAGTTTCTCTAAAAATAAAACAGCGTACTTTTACATGTGACAAGGTTCAGAATTTCTGTAGTCATTCAGAGTCATTGTCCTTTAAATTAAACTTATCTGCTATGGTTTATTGATATAGACTTCTATTACGACTTTTTATCATTTTTACTGTGGCTTTAATTACAATGATTATTAGCAACTGTGCATGCGTAATTTTTTTGAGATGTGCAGCTGAAGGAAGACTTTGTATTTTGCAACCAAATTAAGATAATAATTAATACAGAAAATGGAAATGGCCGGCAGATGCTTCTGCTGCCTGTGTAACCACTCGGCTCTAACAGGAATTGTTTAAATGAGGAGAGGAGTCAAGCTATCTTCCTTGCTTTGCGAAGACGAGATGCCATGTCTGAGATGACTCATCACTGCTGACAGTAATTACTGGCCGTAAAGGTGAATCTGTTCTAGGTTTGAGAACATCAGAAATCAGTTGTATAAGCATAGAAAGAAAACACATTTCTGGTATAGATGGCCTGTCTTATTGTTTAGGGCCCCGGTTATCACAATTTATTTTGCTTTTTGAGTTGTGTAAATGCCCGGCCTTCTTTTTGAATGTGTAAAAATTTATGTCACAATTTATTTTGCGTTTTGAGTTGTGTAAATGCCCGGCCTTCTTTTTGAATGTGTTAACATAAAATATACTATCAGTGTTATTACTTTGCAATGCAGCATAAGCTTGCACAGAGCAAAGCTGGCTCAGGCTGAAGGAAATACGCCTGTGTGTGTGTGTGTGTGTGCGCGCGCGTATATGTGGCGTGCTGACACATGCGATAGGAGTGTACTGATAAAAATAAGGGGGGAGGGGATGGCGAATGAGAAAGAGACAGTGTGTAGGAATAGAAGTGCTGTGGTTGCTTGCGTCTGCCTGACGTACATAAAAAAGTAGCCAAAAGTAGCCAGCCAGGAGCCTACAATGTAGCCAAGTTGCAGCAGTAGAATAATAGTGAACATGTTAGGCATTATTTGTTGGTTCACATACCTTTCTTCTCGAATGTGTGTGTACCTTGTAAGTTTTCTTCATGAGCTCATCAGTAACATTTGTAAATACAGTAAATTTGTTATTATTTATTTGTTACATCAGCACCAAGGCATAGTGAAACTCAGGATCTATAGTGTTTTTCGGCTGTGACTTTCATACACAGCTGCGTGCCGCAGGCTCATGTCTAGCAAACACTTCCAAAATTTTAATTGTTAATCTGTGAAATGTGGTAATCCGTGTTTGTCTTGGTCCTGACCATCATGGATTAACGTACTTATTTCTACTAAAATTTTATTCCGTTATTAAGTGAGTGAAACAACAAATGCAAGATACATTTATTAGTGTTGGGTTGATTGGACTGATGGAATAAAAGGGGGGGGGGGAAGAAGGGGATGGGAGCAAATGACAATTCTTGCCCCGGGCGAAGGAAAGCGTAGATCCGTCCTTGATTACTGTAAACTCAACCCCTAAGCTTGGAGTGTGTATCACAATAACTTAGGCCTACTCAGATTCTCTTGGAAGCACTAACTTAAGACAGCTTGACCCAATAAACCCACACAGTATGTAGAAATATAAAAATATAATCCCACGCAACATAATATTAATACAAAAAAGTATCTGCTAAGCCTATGAAATTTCCCTTAAGTTGAATTCAGTTTCCACTTTCATGACAATTTTTAAAAGTTATTGTTTTTATACTTTTTAGACATTCCTACCTATTGTTTTAAATTTTTATATTGTTTCCCCACTGCAACTTTATTGAATGTAGGCATTATCAAAGTTTATGCATTTCAGTATTGATGTAACTATTTCTGTAGAATCTGACCGAAAACTATACTTTATAGTTTATTAATTGCTACATTTCACGACAAAAGAAAAAAAAAACACAAACATAAAATTGTTGTGGCAGATATTCTTCTGATATAAGTTAGATATACAGTACTTCAGTTTGCAGACACACTGACATGCTTTCAGATTTTGCGTCCACTGTCTTCCATTCTGAAGGTATATATTTTCTTTTAAAAATAAACAAATTTATCTAAAATATTAAATCCCATATCTGTTAGTTTATCTGAAGACATGCAAGTATAAATTTAAGTGGAGTCTGTCAAAATGTTTGTCACTTCTCATTTGTCTTACGGCACTTTTTACCACGGAACTAAGTTGTATAATGTTACAAATCATGTAATTTACATGCAGGATGACTTGGTTGATAACGGCATAAAGGTCTCTCATGAGCCTGTAAAGTAAGGTAATGTATGTATTAAACAAGGTAAACAAATATCCCACCCGAAGATTATTATTCGGGTTACAGTTCATTCAGCAGGACAAGTAGTGTAGCTTGCAGTAATGACTTGCAGCACTTTGCCTGCTGTAGGCACCCGTTAACTTATTTATTTAGCACGTGCAAACATTTCCTAAATTTAAACCCTTTCTATGGTGAGGGCATGTCTTTCAGATGGTCCATGTAAACTTGTTAACAGGAGAGAAAACATCCAACCCAAAACTGCAAGAATGTATCGTAAGCTTTCTGAAATGTAATGTCATGCTTTGTAGTCTGTAATGTGAGGCAACCACCTGTTACTACTATGTGACCCTTCTCACGGTTATCTATTGATGATGATGAGGGATCGAACAACAATAAACATCACTGCGCTCTTTACTTCTCTTTTATTTGTATAAGTAATGTGACTGTCGTTACTAAATGACCACCGACTACACCTGCAGTTACAACTTTAACATTTATTTGACCAATCCACATGACTGTTTCATTATTATCTGGCTTCTGCGCCTTCTACTCCTTCACCATCTTTTCTTTTTTTTTTACACCCGTATACACGTGTTCTGGATAACTAGCATGCCGTAGTGTGGTAATTTTAAGAATTGCAATTTGAATTTGTCATAAGTAAAAAAAAAAGTTACAACACATTACAATTTATGCACTAAAAAATTTAAATTCTGAAGCTAAACTATTTGCTGAATCTTCTGTTTATCTGAATTTAAATATGAAACTTTTAATTATTGTTACAGATTTTTTTGTTGCTAACCAGAATGTTCTCTTGTTTTCTATTGCCAACTGGACGGTGTTATACCTAGGTGGACTATGTGCCATTTGTTAAATATGTATAAAATATTCTTCAGCTTTGAAACAGTTCCACGAAAAGTATTTTTGCCTTATATTTTGTTATAAATATTGACTTTATAGGGCTAGAATATTTTTTTGTAAGACTTAATTTCAAATCTGAAAGAGTTTTAGCATTTTTACTGTCACTTTACAATTTATGCATAGTCCACAGATGTATGACACTGTTCAGCTGTCAGTTAACAACTTGAACTTCCTCACGGTCCAATAAACATAATATGTTATATTATAATGTGCAGTAATTCACTTGAAATAGTCAGTAGTTTAACATCAGTGCTGCTTGAAAAGCAGCACATGAAACACTCCACATTAAAAAATAAGTAAAATAATTTTTTTTGTAATTTACCACATTTTTTAAACTGGCTAAAAATTACGTAATTTCTCCTGTGAAACTACTTGGACAATTTAAAATAAAAGACATGGTGCACTTGCAGTTGGTAATTGATGCATGAATAGTTCACTTAAGTCACTAACAATTTTATTGCACTGTAAATTATGTGAACTGTTGTGAGAGTTTGCTCAGCAACATTTTTTGTTTCCAATCTTACAAGAAGAAGTTCCCACTTGAGAAGTTTTCTCCCGTAATAAGTTTGAATAGTTTTTACCATGTCTGTAAATATATTAAAAATTTGATCCTTGTATGAAGTTTTCTCGGCTAAGAAGTTTTAGTTTTTTTTATCCCTTCAGAAACTTCTTAACAGGGTTTTACTGTATTTTTAGGAGAAATTATTTTATACTTTATAGTCAGTTTTGAAAATGTATATTGAAAGTTCTGTTTATTTAAATTTGTAATTGTTTTCTCCTTTGTAGTCTTGTGTGTGTGAAATTTTGAAATTTTAAACGACCAAACAGACGGACAAGAAAGCGAAAGTCTTACATCTCATCTGAAAGTTAGTTTAACGTGGTATTTTATATGTTTTTTATTTAAATAATTATTTCACAATTTTTGCACTGTCATCCATTTCTAAGCAATGTTTAAAGTTTCAAGTCTCTAGCTCATCAGGTAGTTAGTTTAAAATCTATTGCAAAATTTGTACTGAACAGAGAAACAAAAAAGGAAGTAAGTTAGTAAAAGTGTGGTATAACTGAAAAAGCAATTACATACATCATTACATACAAAACATGATTACAAGGACAGTAAAACTAAAAAGAAAATAATGATTTATGAGGTACTTTACATTTAAGCAAATTGGTTACTAAAATTAAATAAAACTGACTAATGCTTTTCAGGAATGAAGTTCGTCTTTGTAAATTTTAATGTCTTCATAGCATTAACTTACTACCATTTATGATGGTTCGTCATAAGAGTTACTTTTTTTGTTATGATTGTATTGCAATTCACCATATAATTTAGCTTCTGTGTTTCTAGTTTATCGTGTAGCAGAATTTATTAATTTGTTTAGAGTAACCATTGGGTTGGAACTGTGCTCCTCAGCACTTGTCAAGTTATTGAACGACCTTCGAAGAAGGATGGTTTTTGCTTCAAGTTATTTCACCCATTGGAACAGTCAATATGGGCACCTCGAGGACCTGAAAAAGAGTCGATAGGTAATTTTTGTTGCTGTATTTAGTTTACTTTCAGATTTTTGTGGATGTTAGTGGTGCATTTATTTTTTAAGTGATTGTGTTTTGAATAGTAATTTGCGTATGTTGTATATTTTAATTGGTGACTGTAAATTATTACATTTGTAGTTATTTAATTTCGCTGGATGTGTGAGAAGAGAGTTTGCTGACGTTCTAAACTTCTACATTCTTGAATAAAATAAACTTTTACCTGCATGGTTTTGCTCACTTCTTATCCTTGTTTATCTGACTAGCATTACACAAATGTACGTATATCTAGTCTGATTCAGCTAAAACATTAATGTTATGATGATTGTCTTCGTTAAATATTTGTTTACAAGAAACTGAGAGACCCTGAGCATTGAATTGCATAAACTGCCTGATTTGTGTTTTTATGGATTTGGAGTATGAGCCATGGATTTCTGTGGTATTTCTCATTCAAAGATACCAGTCAGCTAAGTCCTTTAACTCATAACATGTAGTGTAGTATTTTCTGGGTTAGTGTTAAGGGCATGACTAAAGGTCTGCCACTTGAAGTGGCTTCTTTTGTAGATGCTATAATGTTGTAGCATCTTACAGCATCGGTAGAGTTATCTTTTTACTAGCCTGTGACAGTACCTGTGTCCTTTAACCTGGCCTGTCACAATTCTCCTAGGGTTGGTGGTAGGCTAGTGGAGCACTGAGTGGAAAAGTGTTTTTTTCTGTGCAGAGGCCAATACATGATTTGATGCATGTAATAAAAGTGTGAAGGGGGTGGGGGAGGGGGTGAGAGTGTTGGGAATAAGGACTCAAGAATGTAGTTATCCTGCATTAGGTTTTGCACAGCTGGCCGATCCTTCTTCCTTCCCGCGTTTATTCCTCACCACTGCTGGATATTCCAACCAGCAGTATAGGGACCAGGCAAAATATGTGCAAGTTTCGTCTGCAGGCTGAAGGTTAGGCATCTAGAAGCACCTTCCTCAGAGTCTTTCATGAATGATAAAATGTTGCTGTGTATATGGTGTACCTGGATTAGGTGCAAATTCCACTGACAGGCTGAACGAGGTTCTTTGGGTGACCATTACTAGGCACAGAAAATCTTGGTCAAAGTTCAAGCTATCTGAGGTATTTATTCCACTATCGGATGGGCCATTTCATTGTTACGGACGGAACATTTAGACCTTAAAGTAATGTTACAAGTGTTTCTAAAATTGTTTTTAACTACTACAGAAATATCTGCAGTATGTCACCCTTATAATGTGTTATAGACCTTATAATTTTTTTATAAATGAAAATGTTATTTAAATAAGTTCTGCTGATAAACCTTTTTTTTTTTTTTTAGCTATTGTTACGGATGGGACACTATTTGTACTGGACAGTTAAGGTGAAGTTTTCTGCGATTATTTTCTGTGAATCATGAAGTGATTCGTATCCAATTAATATAATACGTTGTATGTCAGTAAGTCTTTGAAACATGCTTTATGTCAGGAAATCTAAACTTAATTTTAACAACAAAAAAATTTTTTTTTATAAGAGTAGCTTGTTACAGACGGGACAAAAGAGTTAATGACAGTAACACTCTTAATTTAGCACTTTTACTCAAATAACTTTCTTAATTAATGAAATGAACAGAAATAAATCTAATGATATCAATAGTAATTATATTATTGTTTATTTACATTTTAAAGGTCTTGTAGGCCTATGAATTAATATGGGGTGTTAAATTCTTTCTATCCAATAATTTTTTTTATTTAGTAGATAAATAAAAATTAAAAATGTAAGGTATGCCTATACTAAAACACAAATTTTAGCTTATAGTAACAGAAAAAAGGTTTGAGTGATTGACCTGTTACGGACAGGACGTTATCAGTGACAAAATACTTTTACACCACCATATTACTCAACAAAACAATTTTGTTTAAAGGTTATTCCTTGATACACAAAATAGTAAGAATTCTAACACTATGAGTCACTTCAGTATAGCAAATTGCTTTATTGTATGTTCGTGTTAGTTCAGAAAAGCAGCTACATAACTCGAGAATTATCTTTTCAAATTTGAAAAAATCCTTTCTCCAAATCGTTTTAACTCGGGTTCTGGAAAAGTTCACCACACATTTCTTCCGTGTATCAGTCTTATAAAGCATATCCGTGTATCTATCGCGAATGACCTGCTCCATGTAAAAAAATCTCAATACTGCCATCGTCTTCTACTCCTCCATGTCTCACCACTACATATTTATGTTTTCTTTGCGGTTTACTTTGTTCGACTTGCTCAGTAAGTACTGTCCTCCCTTAACATTATTCTTCTCAAATTTCTGCACAACACACTCATCAATCTCTGAATCAGTGTACACTTTACTGTAGTACGCCTTCTCTTTCGTGTTTTTTGGCATTGTGTTGTCCTCAGAAACTTCAGAGTCTGAATCACTGGCATTCTCATGATGCACCTTATTCATGCGTAGTTCAGAATAATTGGTTCTACTGCTTACGATATGTCCTGAGTATAATGAAGAAGCACGGAAGTAATGACTTGAACAGACACTTGGAATAGGAGAGAGATTTTTCCAGTGTTCTTCTAAGAAGATTCTGTTGTGATAAATCTCGGCACTGGGAATGAACATAATCTGAATACCTTGAACAGTATCAGAACAAGTTGTATAAAAGTCCTTTGCAGAGGAAACAAGAGCTTTTCTAGTCTTCACTCTCTCCCATACCATCCTTTTTACTGTACCTCCGACACCATCTACGGCACCTTTTCTGTTCGAGGTTGCAAAAAAGTACCATGCTTCATCCACTCCAAAATCTTCAATCAAAAAGCACAAATTTGACAATGCATACTTATTTTTAAATTGGCTGGCAGCATCATCAGAAACAAAAACAACATTTTCATTATTGTATTTTGTTGTTGAAGTCATTTAATACTGCTTTGAGGAACGTCCACACACAACACTGTTCATGACTTAGATCATCGCTAACAATTGCATAACATTTTTTTTATCTGTCACCCTACCACACAACACATGTAAATATAGTTACTTGCATGTTTACTCCAGTGTGCACTCTGAATATCATCTTGTGAAACACATGAGTAATTCTCAGAAAATTGTATTTGTATTAGCGCTTCACTTGGCTGTAAATGCTGCTTCTTTTGTTCAAATATGCAGGCTTGTGTCAACTTATCAAAGCAATGAATTTTAAATGTTGGCAACATTCTTTTAATAATATCTATGGCATCTTTTACTAACCCTTCCATCTTGCTTAAAACAGGACGACCATGTATTTCATACCACTGTTTCCATGAAATGTCGGCTTGCATATCGTAGTATTCTTGAATAATGTCGATAATACTTTTTGTAGAACATTTCTCACACATCCCAGACATACATTTCTCATTCACTGTGTCACAGGTAAGTTGGAGAAGCAACTCTCTTCCTGTTCGAGGAAAACTGGCTATTTTTTTCCTCAGTGCTTGAATTAAATAGTTAAAGTTTGCATGATACTCACATACCGTATTTGCCGGCATATAAGACGACAATTTTTACGTATTTTTGGCCCTCAAAAATTGCTACTCATCTTATATGAGGGTGCAAAAATTTTTGGTAGCCAAAAATTGTTAAAGCTAACGATACGAAATGTTAATGAGCGTCGTTCATAATAAAGGAAACTTCCTCGCAGCGAAGCTGCGATCGATGCGAGCGCGTGCCGAGATACTTTGTCTCGCCAGCTTACAACTCTCGGGCGGAGAAAACGAGGATCTAGGTCCGCATGCTTTCATCCTTTGTCTCGCAAGCACAAGACTCTGGCGGAAAAAACGAGGATCTAGGTACCGTACCACACATTCATGTGTCTACCGTCTAGTGTTAAGCTGGCTTTCCACTGGTGTGTGTCTGGGCGCGCATGGTGACGTCAGGTACCCGAGGACCCTCCGATGCTATGCGTGTCTACTCCCAGCTCAGGCCATTTCCACTGCAGGTAAAAATACGCACAACCCTCTGGCGCAAGAAAGCCCGCGCAAGGTCAGGGTGGGGGAGCGAATAACGGACAATAGCCTTTCCACTGTGCGTGTATCAGAGCCCGATCTGCCAGATAGGGCGGTGCAGGCGATGTGTGTTGTCAGTTTACGACATGGATTTCTCATCAGAAGATAACATATAATACAAAACATTAACATAAACCAGAATCGGGCATGGTGATTTGTTTGAACAAAAATATCGAGGGTTCTTTAATATTCTTAGCTATACGGGGCCTCGCCTACCACGCGCTTAAAATGCGGTGCAGCGTGTTGTTTGTAAATACGTTTTTTTAAAGAAACTATTCCGCATACGCCCAATGTGTCTATGTAGGAAAAGAAAATACATTCCAAATTTTCAAAGCATCATGACAATTAGAAAAATCATTTCGGAGCACTTCAAAATGGCTAAAACCAGCTTTTTCAACTTGTTATATCTGAAAAACTACTCACGGAATTCGTGTTGAACTCCTCTAGAAGCATGCAATGGACTTTGCTTAAAACTTTTCACCAATAAAAAGACAGGGTCACCACTGGAAGTGTCAGTCAGACGAGTGATCTACGGTACCACTGCACACTGTTTCAGTGTCTTATTGCGGTAGAGGTGATACCACACCAGATGAGCCAGTCAACATCGCTCTCGGCACCGTGCTTCACTCACACAAACACACAGCCAGTATGTGGGTGTCTAAGTTAGCTAAGAATTTATCAGCATACTTTGACACATAAGATACTTATTTATAGTTGAATTGAATGCGGTACGAGTATGTTCAATGTAGTGTACATGAAAATACAATAATAAAACGACCGTTTAATTTTTAAAACTGTAGCTATCACTGACTGGGCATTAAATGTGAAAATTTGGCCAGCATGATCAAACCATTATGTACACCATGCGAAAATAATATTAACCTAAATAACAGCAGCTTAACACACGGGGACATATTTTTTCCCCCACAGTTTGAAGTAACTAAACCGTATTTCATATTTGATGGAATTTTTACGAAGTAATTTTTATGTGGTACTCAACAGCACATGCGAATCCACGCGACGATTTGATCGACTTTTTTGGGAAACGATAAGCATTACTGGAGTTATTACATTTTGCGAAAGAACACAATATAACTAACCAATATAGTTCTCAAATAGAAAGCCGTAAATTCAGCGAATTTCAACAAAATACATAGTTAATTGGGAACTGATGTGACGTTGACTTCAACAGCATATTTTCTTTAAAAAAAAGTCAACGCAGTTTTTTTTTTGTGTAATAATATTTTGGCACGAATTTGTACTAGGCCTGTTTAAATGCCCATTTTTCATCTGTGTTTTGAGCTTATTTTACGAATCGAAAGTAACACTACTTTCTAAAATACATTAATTAGGAAATTCTTGCTTTTTTTCATCACAATTATGGAACTTGTACATTAAACACTGTGAATAAAGTAAACACAGGTGCAATATTTTTTTGAAATACAGCAGTTTTTTTATGCTGTAGATGTAGGTGAAGTGAGATGAGGATGGAGCAGTGACGGAACATAATGGGTGTATCCCAAAAAAAAGTGAAAGGTAACCAGCAATGTTCACACAATGTTTCTCACACCTGAAGAGTTGCAATATCAACTATTTTGAAATTAAATGTGTAAAAATTCAGAAATGTTAAATTCCGATAGTTCTTGCATTTATTTTTATAAATAATAGTTCTCTTTCTATTTTTCTGCAGTTTTATTGGAACTTATTTTTATAAGTGCATCACAAAAATATAAAATGTACAGTATAAAATCTCTTCAAGACTTTGTGGAAGTGTTAGCCTGTCGTACAAAAGAGAATGCATGTTAATTGGTTACTGTTTTCAAATAGTTTCTGTAGTAATCGAAATGTTAAAAAAGCATATTTTTAGTGGCACTTATAACTGCAATAAAACATTTTGCTGGAGTATTTAAATGTATCCCAGAATATAGACTACGGACGAAAGATAAATTACAACTTTAAAATAGTTTAACACAAATGTAGTACAATTGCTTTATCATTGCTCTAAAAAATTTCACCCTCGCACATAATCGCTATAAGATATAGTATTAAAATTTCAGCCATTTTTTAAAAAGATAGTATGTCAGTTTGCTTACTAAGCTTTAACTTTGGCATCTACGAGACTGTAACTTTCGCGAAAATGTTTACAGTGTAATTGCTGGTCGATTATATCATCAAACTGTATTTGTATAGTTTTTTAAATATAAATCCATACATATTGCAAGTTTTTGAAAGCCTATCAAACCACATGTCCCTACAGCTTCTCTGGCCATGTCGCCTATCCTTGTAGGAAGTGCGGGGAGTACCAAGCACATCTTACCTCCTCAGTGTGGTGGTCGTTCTCACTGTCCGTCCCTTCTTGCACAGAACCCAGGTAGCCCGGCGGCTCGTTTGAACTTCACGCACATGCCTCCCTAGGATCGCTTCCAAGGCGATCCTTCCCAGCTGGTCTTCAAAACACCAAACAAGGTCTTTCCACAGCTGGATGTACCGCGCCCCCCCAACTGTGACGTCAGGTATGACGTTACAGAAGGGATGCGCGCCCTAACACGCACCAGTGGAAAGCCGGCTTTAGGCTGGCGGACAACAGAGCACAGGAATGTGATGACCTTGCAAGCAGCTGTTGTTGCCCGGCATTGCCATGTAGTGCGCGGTGTGCCTTAGGCCGGCGTTGCCAAGTCGTGCACACCTGCCGGCAAATTGAGATAACGCTGGCCGCCGCAGTGCATTTCCTTGGCTCTTGGGCGCGCGGAGAGCAGAATTAGTCAATGTTATTCGTTTATGTGTCTATTATGATGTTTATATGCCGGTAATAAATGCATTGAAAATATTTAAACTAAATTTTTTATGTTTCTGCCAAAGGAAAAAAATATTTTTCTGTCTGGAATTTCAAAATTAATTTACTTGTTTCAAGATTTTGTACCTTCAAAACTATGACTCGTCTTATATGCGGGGTCGTCCTATATGCCGACAAATACGGTACATTACGTGGCATTTGAGAAGACAACAGAACATGCTTTGGTCGCATATCATAAAACTTACTCTTTTTGATGGCAATGTTGGGATATTCTGTGGTGAAGATGGTGTATGTTTCCTTTACTGTCACTATCACGTGTCGTTTCTGCTTTTTCTGCGTATTGTCAGTAACTTCATCCTTAATAGTTTTGCAATCATGCTTACCAGGAGCTAGATGGCTGATATCATCCGCATGTAAAATGATACCACTTTTTCTTTTATTGTACTTCATAAGACAGTTCCTGCTTTGCTACAATCTTTTTTGACCAAACTTGAATACTCAAGAGGCACTTCATCATAAATTATTTTTTATTACTGCTAACTTTTTGCTTGGGCTTTGAGGAAGTATTCGTTTGACTCTCCGAGTGGCTTTACCAAGCATGTGTTTGCATTTAAATGACCCCAGATCACTTCCATCAATGGTAGGTTTAGTTTAAATTTTAGCTCAGTTAGATAGGTCTTCTTCAGTCTAAAACGTCTCTTCCTTTCTGTTTCTTTGAGTCTTTTTTTTTAATCTGTGACTTCTCTGGTTTTGTATTCTTTATCACAGTTTCTGAAACAGAAGAGTGACAATCTGTTGCTAGAGTGGCTATACATAGTTTTCAGTCAATTTTCAGAACTTCTAAACCTCTCAATGTAAAGATCTTTATAGATTACATAGTAATAATTTTTAATATTATTTTATAAATTCTCATATGAATGTTAGTTAAGTTTATTAGCATACATTTAAGTAAATTCCAAATAATGTAAAAAACCAACATTATGATTATATATTGTAAAGTATCTTAAAAATGTTACGTACTGGACAGATCTCAAAAAGTAAATTCCTGTTCTATGAAATTAATAGTCAACATTAAACTTTGAGGTTATGTTTGTATCTAGCTGTAATATCTAGCGATGTTTAAGAAACAGTTACATGATTATAATTTTATAAGTAAAATAGACTTTCTTACTTTTTTGTTACGGACGGGACACCATCAAATAGGTCTTCAACAAACACAAGCTGAAATTGCCGAAAAATAAATTTAAGCTATAAACTCCATATAGATGGAAGCCAAACAAAGTGGCCTTTTCCCTCCAAAAGACATCTGTTAAAGAAAACATAGAGTTAATAATAATGGGGTGCAAACTTGGCTTGTTCATTCAATGATTAATTGGAACTTTTAGGTAGCTATTTTACAATGAAAATTTGGCTACGAAAAACTAGAAACAAATAAAAAATACATACATTTCTGATTTATTAAATATATTTTGAATAATTAAAACACTGTAGAAATATTGTATATGTTTCAGTTTTTCACAACTTTGTCCCTTTTGGCATGGAATAGCTGAGACACCATTAACCAATTACAGCTCTATACTGTATTGTCACTATATTCATTGTAATGTACAGGTTTTTATCAAAATAATATACATAAACATTTTGCTAGCTTATGTAGCACCAAAGAGAAATCATGCATGACCCATCTATTTTTAATGTGTTTTTTTTTTTTTTTTTACTAAATAAACAGAACAAAAATTTTGACCAAATTTACATTTTGTCAACAACATTTGATGTCAGGCAGGCATGGGAAACTCAAATAGGCTAGGCTGAGAACTGCTAGCTTCGGCACCCGCTGGTATGAGGGCAGCACCGGCACCATCATTTTTCTAATAACTTCAAGCAATTTTGAATATTGTTGGTTGTCAGTTTTCATTGAGCAGTTTAAAGGTTATAGGCTATGATTTTGAGCTTATAATGTAACCGATTTTTTAAGTGTTTTTACAAAGATATTTTTGAAAAATTCTATCATGTGTGTCTAAATTGTAAGTTAAGGTTTGTATGTCGGAAATTAATTGTAGCTAGACAAATAATTCGTGATCATAAACGTAGTTTTCTTTGTACCAGCATGTATATTAAAGTGTGTAAAACAAATTAATATTGGTTTTTATTTCAGATAGACGTTTGACCCATACTTAATTGGAAATAATTAATTTCGATAACCTTTTCTCTATGTACAGTATTAGAATGTTAACAATTTCACTTTGTTATTGTGTTAATGTTTACTAAGGATTACCTACTTCGCTATAGCCGAATTTGGCCGATTCTGATCCCTAAACCCAAAAATTGCATTAAAATGGTCTTTAATCTTATTTACTTACAAAATAGTACGTTATTTCAAGGAAATGTAGGTTTATTTCAACAGGTAAGTATGCGCTGGTCACAATGATATCCAACAAGTATAGGTGCAACTATTCACTAAGTCAAAACGGGCCAAAAAGTCTGCAGTGTCATGTAAGTATGGCTATCAATCGCTGGACCACCTCAACTGTGTTCCGCCCGCACGGGTGCGCGGCAAGACTGGCATGAGTGCACGTGCCGGCAGAGTCAACATGATTACACTGCCGGCTGCTGCAGACCAATGGATCACTGCTGTAAAATTGTGTTCCATCATTCGAACCTTGAGGATTTTGGTTACGAGAGTGAATCTGAGCTGAGCGCGTGCGGTCGAGCGAGCGATGCTGTGTTGCATAATAAACACGCGCCTAGAGTCTCATCCTGGTGGCTGGTGAGTGAACAAGCATCTAGATACCCAGTCCACACAGCGCTGCAGTGGACAGCACGGGTACTATTTCACAGCTAGTGCTTCGTGTCTCCGTCAGAATGCACTACCGTGCTTTACCGATTAATTCTTTTACCGATAGAATGTAGTGGTGTTCAGCGTGATTATTTTCTATCGCGTACCATAATAAACCAGCGTATTTATAAAAAGAAATACGTTATTATAGTATTATTATTTATGCTCACTTTTTACAACGAATTTATTAACGTAAATGATATGTTTCACCGATGCTAAAAATGCTTGAGTACAAAGTACTTTTAGTGAGCAGCAACAATTTTGTTTCAATATGCTGGTCTATGTTACAGTTTTCCGTTTCGACATCAACCAGCCTCAAAGTTTCCACTGCAGCCACAATCTTTATTTTCAAAATTGTTGACAAACTGGATGGTGCTAGTCCATATTCACTGGCAACGTTTACCTTTAACCTTTTACCTTCGTCTATCTTCACTAATATCTCGTACGAAATCCAAGGTCTTCCTTTTGCTTCCCATGTCATAAAATCACATGAGAGATAATTCAAGTCCGAAAAACTGTGTAAGTCGTCAATAATCTTAGCACAAAACCTAATAAAAACACGTATCAAAATCCAAATAAAATAGCATAAGCGGGTCGTCAATAACAGCAAAAAACTATTTACGTATATCGAAATCCGAAATCGTAATCAATAAATAAAATCAGAAAAGCAGGCTGTGTATGAAACTAAACACTGTTGACAGGAGAATGATTAACTACGGAAACGTAGCCAACTGTCACCTGGGTTGAAAAGGGGTGGGGAAATAAAGGGCACAATTCTATTTTTAGAAAGACGCATGCTTGAGTTTGGGGAGGGAAGTGAGATGTACAGGCAGAAGCATGACTTACGTGACAGTGCCAGCAGGCTGACTGGGAAGAAAGGGGGGAGGGGTGTCAGCGCGAGGGGTGGAGGTAATCTGTACATCCGGCTGTCAAGATAACATACCTACTCTCTTCACCAGGTTACATACATAGCCTCAAGTCTGCTTCACATGGTCACGAATATCGCTGCAAGCCTGCTTCACACAACTCACCATACATGTTTCTACTCATTAAATTCACATTTTTCATTGGATTTTTTTGCAATTTTTTCACAGTTCCTCAAAAAGACTTTGTTATAACCGTGTTTTCGCCATTTCCGTATTCGCTGTGATGGGATTCTACTGTATATGCCAAGTCATCCCTAGAGTAATACATAGAGTAAAAAAACTGAGTTCATTTATATTCCGGATATTTATTGTTTATTATTTATTCAATTACAGCCATATAAGCATGTACATGTTATGGAGAATTGTTAAACTAATTATTACATATTATATAAATATTTTCAGTATTCATATAACTACATTTTCAAACGTTATGTTTTCAGATTATTTTTAAATAAAACATTTGTCTAATAAACAAAGTTGATAGAAATTAGATTCAATGTATTTAACAAAGACTGTATTCAGTGAACAGTATTAGAATTTTATGATGGTGGAAATTCTAACAAAAAATTTACGTCATCAATACTAGGATTGGTCCAATAAGTTCAGTGGAAAAAATAAGTTTTCATTAAATAAGTTGAATTACAGGCATGTGTTTTTAAAGGAAAGTATTCAAATTGCAGTTAAGTAAATTTACAACGTTAAAGGTATGAATTCAACAGTGCAGGGTTTCGTGGGTACAGACTGTGGCCATACAGTCCTGCTCACATTGATATAATGGCACAGTTACAGTTGTTCATGTTTTGTGAGCATTGCAGTTAAGGTACTTCTTTTGAATATGTATTTATAGGTATATAACTGTCCCGATAAGAGAATCTGTAAGGTTTTTACAAATAGTAGGAGCAGCCTTTTATTCATCAGTAAGCTTCTTGCCTTTTGAATATCCAATGCACTTAGCAGTATTTTTGAGCAGCTAATTCAGGTGCTTGTAAAATTCTCTATGATGTAGATGGTTTACCTGTTTTGTGTGTATAGATGGTAGTTGCGTAAAGACCAAATTTACCCATATATTAAGTGCCTACCTGAATGTCTCGCAACCCACATTTTCAATTTACTATCTACAGTAATTCCAATTAATGCCTTTTATATAAAAATGTAATAAAATAAAGTTAAAATTGATTATAAAATAATATATATATGTCAATTGTTCATATTATGCCTCAGAAGTATAGTACTTTGCAATGTATTGGAAGGTACTATAGTGATGATGGCATATACTGGCTAAATGGCATGTGGATGCTCTGTGGTGGCGTATACTGCACTCAGGCAGAAACTGTTATTCGTTAAGGAGTGCACTGTACTGTAGCTTATTCCGATGGAATAATGAAAACTGTCTTGTTCTTGGTCTCCGCACTGTCATATTCCATGCTGTGAGTGCCTAGATGCTTACTCATCTGGGAGGTAAGAGCTGAAGGAAAAGGAACTAGGTGCACACTCCAATAATTTACTACCAAGCATATTTTTTTAATTTGTATATATATTATTAGAATAAAATTATATGTGAGACATTTAAATACAACCTCTTGTTGGCACTGATAAAATTTCAAACTGTTTGCTACTTTTTTACAAATTTTAATTCTGTATCCACATTGCCTTTTATAACTACATGTTCAATTAATTCAGTTTTTGTTCAGTTTCCGGCCAAGGTTGTTATTTACTGCAAAATGTGCTTTGACTGTGTGACCTTTCTGAAAGTTGGTCCTTCTTTTTCTGCACTCCCTCGTGCAACATTTATCAATGTTGTACTTCTTACCAGCAGCACAATTTTTAATTTCTTCTGCTGCTTTGATAATTCTTACTTTTTTACAAACAGTAAATGATCACAGCCATTTATCACTCATTTTCTCTACCTAATCTCGTCAACTGAGAGCCATAACACATCAGGAATGCAGTATGACAGGTGAAGATGGTTTTAGTAGGTGGCAGCTCGGCACAGTTCGTCATACTCAAGCATGCTGAAATTAGGCACATCCTGGTGGGCTGGCTCAAGCTGTATGCACAGCACAGGAAGTAACTGACTGTAATGTCAGTATTGCATGTTTACTGCTGTTGAGCTACAACCTGATATTTTGCATCACTGGTACAGTAATTAAATGTGAAAGAAAATAAATACTTTCCCAATTTCACACAATAAACAAAAATCATTTTATGTTTTCTTATGCAGTGGATCTTTACTGTGCGTACATTTGAAATTCATAAAGCATCTTATTCATTAACTAGAAATTTTGTTGTTATATCATTAATACCTGGCACCTCTTTTGCATTGAATTTTTAAGCTGTTGGCATCTAGTGGGTATTATTTTGTATCATTAGTGTTCAAATACTTAAGTTAATTATTATTATGATGTTGCATTGTCTTTGTAAACATACATTTCTCTTCAAAATGATTCATAAATGCTCCATATGACATGAGCCGACTAACTGGGGAATTATGAATTGTTTTCTTTAAACATCCCAGATTAATGACTCCGTATTTATGGCTACGTTTAGGTTTACTCTCATTGCCTTGCTGAAAATAATACTGTTGTTGGTAAAACCATTCTTGCTCTTGCTTATGAGATACATGTTATGAACTTCAGCATTCATTATACCATCTTTAACAGAATTTACCCAAATCCCATGGTTACCATGCTTTTTTATTTGTATGAGAAATTACAAAATTAATTTTAAGCTAAAATTTTGTACAAGTGGCACACACATTCTAACTACATCATAAACTGTGAATGTATTTACAGTATGCATTCACAATCCTATACTGTATTTTATTTTCTCGGCTACTCAATACTCACACGACAGCCACATGCTGTACCTAGCCAACTTTGTATTGTATTGTATTGTGTAGGTTAGAGATCCTTGTTTCAATGTTAACTTAGTCTTTCTTGGTGATAGCATTGCCCAGTCGTTAAAAATTTTAACTTAATTGATGTTGCCTTTCTACTAGTGTATATGATTTTCTTAATATTGGCAGTGCACGTACTGCCAGAATAAGTAAACCAACTGACAATGGAGAAGGTGTCTATAAAGTTTCAATCTTAATGAAACCATGACAACAGATACAAACACAATGGGTGGAACAGATTGTACAGAGAAGATACAAGGACAATGTAGATGGATGCAGCAACCTGTTATTCAGTCTGTTAGTGTTCCTGAAACTGTGAGTATTTGACCAGAGACATGTATATATCTGGTTCTTGACTGGTAGCACCTGTTCTTTTCAAAGGAAGATTGCTATGATCGTATATGTTTATGTTTCGCCCTGTTCGTTTTATATGTTCACCATCTTCAGTGTTTGTTCATTTTTGTGGCTGTCAATGGTATACTATTAAGAAACCATGTAACTTGCACTACTAGCCACCAAGGTTCTATACTTGTAATTCAACGTAATATTTTTGTGCTGGTGTGCTGTCAGGTGCAGTAGTACAACCACTACCCACAGCCTATCTCATATTCCGGGCGCCATCGCAGGCCGCTGGAAAGTGTTGGTTGGACTGCCTTGAGCTATCTCTGCGCTGTTCCTCACTCTTGGTTCGCTCCACCAGCTCCAAATCCAACCATGATGCAACAACCAGTCATGAAACTCAGTGGAGTGAGGCTGACTATGAGAAGCACTTCACAGATCACGGTTAGTTTACTCTTAAAATATTTGTGTCTGAATCAGTAAAACCTTATATGTTCCAAGAAGTTTTCATCTTGATATGCTCAGAAATTTTGCACCATATCTACTTACACATGTCTGCCTAATTTGTCCCTTTTAAAAGGCTTTCATGGACAGCAGGCATACTTCTTCCAGTTCATCAAAAAACAAGTTTTACTGTATTTACAACAATTTACAGTAATTATTTGATTAGACATTTTTTCAATAATGTACTATGCAAATTTTAAACTTGCACTGTATTGCAATCCTACAATGATTGTTGGAGACATTGGTTGATGTGATGTAGTTAGACAGGGTTTTGGGGGAGCCTGTGAGGAGGTTTCAAGGAGCAGTGTCACTTACAGCACATCAAACTTGTTATGCATTGCTGTGGCAGTGCAGTCATTACTCATGAGAGCATTATTTGCTTTATGTACATCCAGTAGACATTTGGATGTTGCCCTACTTTCGTTGTCCTTATATTCTTTTGAACCTTTTGAACTAATAGGTGGTTTCATTTTTTTTCCCCACCTGCATACCATGGTAGAGAATGTTGGCACCATGGAGCATTTACAGGATACTTATGTAGGTCAAGCTCTCAGTGTAAAAGTGTGTTGCTTCCTGGTGACAAAGTACTTCTATAGGATGGTTCAGAAAAAATAGCAGTCCAAATGACAAGAAACACTGGATATGCTCTTCTGTGTGCTTTGCCTCACACATTTATCTCTTCTACAATTTTTATAATGACAGGAACAACACATTTTCAGTCAGTTGAAGAAATAATAGTGTGACAGACCTATTAAAGTAGGTGACATTTGGTGGGCTGCAGTGGAAGGTACATACAATATGAAGAAGTGTCTGGATAAGGGAGATGAGTGTTTTGGAAGGAAATCTAAGGTGTGTACTTCGTTGTAATATTTTGGAATTTTGAAGATCAATTTTCTAAATATGTAGTTGTTATATTTAGTAGATAATGCTTTTACATGGTAGAATCAAAGCACTAATCAGTTAATGCTACATTTTTTGAACTGTTATCTTTATAACAGTGTTGCCATTCTTGGCATTGTCAAAATTCAAGCTAGCATAGAATGGTTGTACAGATAATAGGCTTTTTATCTGCTGGTTTGATCATGGTAGGAGGAGCTTACATTCTTATATATTAATGTGGGCACAAGCTGCGTCTACCAAGGAGTGTGCTATTGCATTAAAAAATGTAAGTTCTCAATTTGTGCATTGCAATTTGGCTATTTGTATTGCTCAAAAACCAAAGTTGATGAAAACTCTGGTAGTACTATAAAAATTAATAAAATGAAGAATGTGAAGACATGTAGTATCCTACATTAAATTGAAATCATGGTAATTAAGTAGTTTTGCTTATGTTCTTTTATGACTAATTTTGGTTTATGCTGCAGATTTACTTGTACAACATCAAACTTTTTTGTTAACTTTATTGAAAATTAATAAGATTCAGCAATTACTTAATTTTCTCTCTCCCTCGCCTCCATCCTCCTTGCTTTCTATGCATATTGTAGCAGAACCTTTTTCGTCTATTGGACGCTTGTTAAGGAGTTTTCGCCCTCGAACGCCAAGCACTCCACAAACCAAACTGCTACTGAGAAGTATGATGTGCACCCCTTGCTCTAGCATAGATCCACACTTCCTTCGACCATCTGCCCGCCAGTCTCCAAGCCCTTGCCCATCACCTACTCCATTTTTCCAGGAGCTGTACCGTGCAGTTGCTTTTGTTGAACAGGAGATGCAGACCTTATATCCTCCCACCCTTCTCACTGTAGAATCCCCGTCCCATTATCCTGCAGATCTGGATGACAACATCAGCCAACCAGATGTCGGTGCAGCAGACCACCCTAACAGCGGTGATCAAGCATCACTGTCGGACACGGAGTCCGATGCTTCCGTCAAAAGGGATGAACCACAGTTTCTAGAGGATGATCCACCAGAAACTCCGTACATACACAAGGGCGAAGAAGAGGAATTTGGAAGTGTAAGTCCTTAGTATGGTTTTTATGCTACATATGTATTTTATTTTCGTGGTACTGAATCAGAAGTGAAGGACAATGAAACAGCTACTAGGAGTTAAGGTGCTCTCTTGGACGTGAATATTTGTTCATTATTAGCCTGTACTACTTTGACATGTTTACAGTTATGTACACAGTGAACTCTTGATAACTCAGACTAAATAGGAGGAGTAACTGCCCAAGTTATGATATGTCCATTCTATCGAGGGGACAAAGGGGAGAAGAGGACAATAGAAGAAATCTGGTTGCTGTCACACAGGAAGGATGTGCGGTAATAGGGATAATGTTGTGGTTATTGCACATAAGGCAGTAATACAGTGAAGCATTTGTTTTGTAGGATACCCTACCATCCAGTCATCTGTTTTAAAGTTTATTTTTGATTGTTTGAAGATTAATGTAAGTATTGGTTTCTAGAATATTTTAGGGTGCCTACGTAACTTTCTGTGCTGGGTAGCATAATTGGTAATTCAAGTGAGAGTTTGAGTTTCTGAAGGTGAATGCCCGGCCTACCTAAGTCTTAATATGGTAAGTAGAATCCCATCATAGCGAACACGGCAATAGCGAAAACAGGGTTATAACTAAGTCTTTGTGAGGAACCGTCAAAAATTCGAAAAAAAGAATTCTATGAAAAATGTGAATTTTATGAGAAGAAACACGTATGATGTGTTGTGTGAAGCAGGCTTGCAGCGAGATTTGTGACCATGTGAAGCAGGCTTGTTTCGATATACGTGACCTTGTGATGTGAGTACTGTAGGTATTTGTTATCTTGGCAGTCGGATGTACAGATTACCCCCACCCCTCGCGCCAACCCGTTGTGCAAGGTTTTCCTTGTAATATTTTTCTACGGGACTAACAAGCATTCTAAATTTTTGAAAACATACAAGCATAGTTTCAAGTGTGTGTTCTTTTCGTAGATAAACATAATTATGAATAAGTTAAGCGGTTTCGTGTAAAAAAGAATATGTTTGACTTGCTGCAATGCCATCCAGGCATCAGTCAAGTACTGCTCTTAAGTTAAAATCAAGAAGCCAGCCAGGGAATGGATAGGATTGTCATGTTAGTATCTACAGACTGCCACGTTGGGAAATCACGAATAGTGATGTGGTCGATGTTCGAGGCCCTTAACTGTAGGGTTACAGCATGCACATTATTGCAATCATCACTCTCATAATGCCTTCGTTTAATATCCTGACATCAATTCTGTTAAACAATTTTTGTGCTTTGGAATTCCAATGGCCAAGAACACCTTGGAAATACATTAAAACCTCTCTATAAAGACCCCCTAGAATAGGGTCTTTATATAGGGGTGGTCTTTATAAAGAGGTATAAATATACAGCAAAACCCCTATTTTAAAACCCCATGGTTCTTGAGGAAAGGGTTATTATAAAGAGGTTTTACTGTACTAACTTTGCAAAACTGCATAGTTTTCGAAGTTAGCTGTAGTGTTACTAAGGTTTCTTTTGGCAAAGTATAAAAGAAATTAGTCAACAATCGATCTCAGAAGGATGGTTTAGGTACCTTTGTGAGAACTGAGCATAAAACACCATTATCAAAATCTGCAACATTTACAGAAAATTAGAATAACTAGAAATTTTAAATAACATTACAAACATGTTAAACTACGCAAATTTGAACCCTATATAACTTAAAAACAGAATGTATGCTGCTGAGAGGACGAGTGTGTGCTCCAGACCATGCGGTAAAGCCTGCAGTGGGGCGTGGCTTAGCTGCGTCCAAAGAGAGAAGAAAGGCAGCAAGAATGGAGCCAGGGAGGCGTGTGCCAGGTGGAGGGGGAAGGCCATCCTTGTAAATTTTACCCTCCCTCCTTCAGTTGTACCAGGATGCTTGTGGGATCAACTTCTCACGTTATCAGGCCTTAGCCAACCTGCACGCTGCCGCTTTGCGCATATATCATCACCCAAATTGATATCAGTGTTCCTCTATAACTATTCAGCAAATTAATTTGAAAAAATGGCTGGTAAACCAGAAATACCAAGTCTTTGCAGCACTTGACAGTGACACAATTTAATTCTGAAAGCGCCTCATCTGGGAGTCAGCATAACAGATGTTTAGAGAGCACGGGGGAATGCTAACGAGAATACATTTTCGTTCGCTTACTTTACTCGCTGTCCATGACGAACTGAATAACGATATTGTGAGCGTTCATTGTGACGTAACTATCAGATAGCAAATAGATGCCAAGAGCATGCTAGAGAGCGTTTTCAGTCAATTGAATCATGATTTCTATATGCTGTTACGAATCTAAGTAACTCGCGTCAAAGTAATTTCTATGTTCATCACCACTAGAATTAGTGAATGTTTAATTAATTTTAATTGTGCATTGCAGAAAGGGGTTAAGTCCAGTTATGCCAACTTAGTGGAACTCCTGATAGTTTTAGCAGGGAAAATTATTGTTTAGCGGAGAAATTTTATGTCAAGCGGACAGTGGAATTTGTGGCGGATTTTTAGACACTTTACAGTGGAAACTAACTTTTGTTTAATGTTCTGGTATCTTCGACATTACAGTATATGAATTAGAGCGAAGGGTTTCCCACTGCCGGTTGGCAGGGTATAATACATGAAGTTGAAGTGGGTAGGCCCACTTCTCTTGGCACACCATAGATGATCAAATACAGATGTTTGTTGATATAAATAAAAGTAGGCCATGGTAGTTGCTCCTTCTGGTAACTGCTCTTATGAGGAAAAGTCTCATAAAAAAAAAACTGAAACAGGTTACTAATTATTCAAGAAAAGTCTGAACAGCCACATTCTTAACATCATTATATATCTTGGGGGTGTTACACCCGCCCCGCACCCTATGGCCACATACGCGAGGAAAGATAGAAAAGAGGTGAAAAAAAATTGCAGAACAGGACAAAAATGCAAAAGTCTCCTAATATGAATAATCCATTGGGTCACAAACAGTTTCGTTACAACTTAAGCATAAAAATAGAAAAAGATATTCAATTTATAATTGTAATTTATTAAACTTGACGTCAATAAATAACAGAAAACATTAGCGACAAGATACTCCCAATATTTATAGTAATAAAATAAATAGGTGGCTTAGCAGCAAAACAATGGCTCGCCTGTAGTATCAGTTTTCAGGCCATGTGCTTGCGTCTGTCTCTAACTGAATACTGCCCTGAAAGTGAGAAACGTACTGCCTTGTCCAACCCCCCTCCGTGGGCGTCTCATCCCAGCGTCACAACTCAACTCTCCCATGACAACAAAAACGCCACGGAAAAGTCTCAGCTCTTAGCACTTTACTTTTATCGGGAGTACTGATCTGAGGCACAACCGAACCGTTTCCACGTGGAGTGATCTGCATCAATCACAAATTCAAATTGCATCTAACCAATCAATCAACAAGCAAAACGACAAATTCATGCCACGTGAGGTACTACGATCACGCGACATCACGCGACGCACTCCTACCAACTTAACCACGCCACGTGGAGTAGAAAACGAGAGAGAAGGGAAAGGAAAGAGAGAGAGAGAAAGCAAGATATGTGCAGCTCGCATCCAAACAGAGACAAAAAAAAGAAGAAACACAATAACAAGCTGCATGACTCCGGCCATCGGACAGGCCGCAAACAGTTCTCACTGTAGCCTGAGGAGAGAAAATATTGGGGAGGGGGGTACAAACGGTCCTAAAACGTAGCACGCTGATTGGCACCACAAAGTGGCAGCCCCACATAGCTCCCTCCCCTGACCGCCTGTCTAGCCAGCCACCTAGATCGGCAACCAGACATCACCCTTCCATCCCCAGGCTATGCTGTGACAACTCGGCTTGCTGCCAATGGCAATGAACTGGCAGGAACCTCGCCTGGTACCCACAAACAGGAAACAAAGTTCTTTCGAAAAAAAAAAAAACAGCCTAGTACTAATACGAAAAAAGTTACAAATCTTGAACTGAAAAGGAAGATGAACTTTGAAAACTGGGGCGAAGCCTCACATGGCACCACAACAGCAAGCAAAGTCCATTTATTCTTGTTACACTACAGCCTCACTCATATTAATTTTGATGTTTTCCTTGCGACAATCTAAGTTATAAAACTCAAATGTTTGTTTAGATACTTTTAATTTAGATTAAGTATATGATAGCCTTTGATACAGTTTTAACTAAAACAAAGCAAAAATACGGAAAAAAACTCTTATTCTTATCGAAAGTAATTTCAAACAACAATTTACAAATCTTTCATGACTTTGCAATGCATAGTCACATGCTTTGGGTACACAGGTCTTGCAGATAAAGAACAGACAGAAAACCATCTTGAAGATAAACTGAAGAAAATAAATTTGGCACTGAAGATGTCCACACAAAGATTACGAAGTTCTCACATCTCTATAAACAGAAGAAGAGTACTGGGCGGTGAAAACCAGACCCAGGCATCCTAATGACCACATGCACAGGCAGAAGAAAAATTTGGTAGAGTTCTAAAATGTCCAAAATTAGGTTGCAAAGAAAAAACGACCAAGGGCGCTACCTGTGCATGTTAAATTTGACACTTCCATTAACGCATACCACTGAAGTTAATGGGCTACTACCCTACTGCTATTTCTTAATTTTTGCCTTTTTCAAGTGAATACACAGACCGGGGCTACACCCTAGCTGCGTCCGGACATCCCAAGGACCGGGGAATAACACTTACATGTCTATGCGTGTTGCTGCTCGTCCCTCTAGCCTGACCTTCATGTATCGTGCTCCTATTGGCTACACAATACACACACCGCCCTTTAGAGAGTAATTGAAATCCACTCCTCTTCGTGTTTGGGCATCCAGCAAACCTAATTTCGCAATATACTTGCAAACAAGGAAAACTCTAGTTGTTGCTACCCAGTCATCCGGCCGTAACTGGGTAAAGTTAAACCCTTGTGCACAACTGCCTATAAACAAATGCCTGCTTCTTCCTTGAGTTCCGAGCCCCCAAAGTAACAGAACACATACCCACATGCATAAAAACCTACGATGATGAATTAAATTAATTCCTTGAGTTGAATAATTATTACGGATATCATTAAAATTAACACCTGCATGTATGTGTGAAAATTAAAAATATAATAGGAAATATAAATATAAATAGATTTATCTAGTATTCCAACAAAACATGAAAAACCTACAGTGTTTCAATTTTTGCTTACTACAGACAGTTTAGCAGAATTTTTATAACAAGTTTTGTTGATTTTTTAAAATGTATTTCACAAGTTATAATAAATTTTTATAAAAAAACTTTTAAAAACCAATATTTATTTCCTACAGTATGTTAAAACACAGTTAAAGGATTAATGTAAAACAAATACAGTACATGTGAGTTTACTTTACTACCTATTGCTAAATAGTAATGTTTGCAACTCCACATATTTCAAATAGAAACATGCAATTTGTATATGACCTAGTGCGGGGTTATCGTCGGACTAATTTTTGTCTTATTCATAGACGCGGACTAACGCTAGTCCGAGGATCATCGTGCGTTAGTCCGGTTTAACTTTTAGTCCGGACCAAGAGTAGGTTTAACGATGGGCTAAGTCGAAAATTAACATGGCGGGCCATTACAATATAAGACGACGTCTTTTTTATATACGTAGCTTATGGAATATAACTGATATTTTACACTAAAAACTTATTATACGTCTACACTAATAATTTATTTATTAATAAGCATTAGTCACTTAATTTAAAATGGTCAAATTCAAACTTTGTGAGCAAAAAATCTCGTATTGCGTGTTTATTGTACCGTATAAGACATTTACGTACAGCAATAATATTTTATCAAGTCTAATAAGATGGGAATTATTGCTATTAGCAATATGAAACTGTAAATATACGATTTGCATAAAATACGTTATATATTTACTATCAACTTGTATTTGAATATATTAATTATCCACCTACATTAAAAAGTGTCTCGGTAGCTCAGGGGTAGGGTACTGGCACAGTAATCCGAAGGTTGTGGGTTCAAACCTCGCCTAGTGTAAAAAAATTTTTTGTTCTTTAAATTTGTTAGTATTTAATTGTACATGAAGAAAATAGTGCAGTTTTCTTATTTTATAAGTGCATTTATTCTGTACATTCTGTAACGTTAAATTCGTTCTACATCAAGACAGTAAATCCTGTAATATTTTGGTATAGAAACCTCTATTTGCACAAAATATTCTTATACATATTTCCGACGTTTTTATGCGGAATTTTACTGTTAAGTTTTCTTGTTAGTTCGTTACATAATGGCACAGCACATATCGTTCTTAATAAAATTTCGACTAGTGAAATATACGTGTTTATGTATAGGTAGTGTAGATTAACCAGATATATTAGTTTTGAATTCTGCAATGCTTTTACAATATGTGTCACGGATTATTTTCCCCATTCTTTCTCATGTTTCACCAACAGTAGTTTAAATTATTGTTTTAAAAGCCGATTTTTTACCACATATAAATTTATGTTTATGATTTTACTGTCAGTTTGGACGTAATATCGATTAAATAAATATAACTTCGGTACCTATCCTGTGACCATTAATTTAGTAGTTTAAAAAATTAAAAAAAAAAAGTGTTTCACGAAAACCTCGATCTCACGACTCTGTTACAAAGCGAAAGCGTTAACACTTCTCTACAACAGCCACATTAATAGTGCTATCTGTAAAAAAAATTAACTTAATTTTTTATTTTCAGCATATCTTAATAAAGTGGCTTATTGATACTTAATGTATTAACATCGCACAATATATTCGCTATATGACATAACTGAAACAATATTTCGGGGTAAACGTAATCGTAATTCAAATTACTTTTACTAGCTAATGCTTGCCTGTGTGTTAAAATGTGATGTGCGCATGCGCGAAGCATGTGGCAACAGTGTAAGGCTGATCCCGCGACTATCTCTAGCCCGACGTTAGTTGGCGTTTATGAATAAGGTAACACTTGGTCCGGACTAAGTCAGGACCAACCCTGGACTAACTGGCACAAGATGATCTCAGGATCATCTCGGAACTATCTCACGACTATGAATAAGGCCCTAAATATTTTTTTGCAGCAAATTAGAACATCAGACATTTTGACGTAATTTTTATACTTTGTTTGACCTACAGAAATAGGTAATTTTACGGAACTAAGATATTTACTAGCTGAAATATGATTTTTTAATAATGTTACGTACTCCTCAAAGTATCATTGGTGAAATTTTTAAGCTAACACAGATAACTTTAAACCTCTGTAAAAAAAATAACTGTAAGGTAGAAGTAAAAAAATAGAATACGACTTCATATCTTGGTCAGGGCTACAATTTCATAGAAAGCTGCAACAGTGAGTGATATGGTCTAGGTGATTTGGGATGGAATGAGTCTTCATGTTCCACTTTTCCCTAGGATTGGTTGTAGTTGTTTGTGATTTTTTGTGGGATTTGATTAATTAACTCTTTCATATTTTGTATAGAGTAAATTTATGGTTGCAAGAGACATCTAGAATTGGATTTTTGTATAAATTTGGGTTTGTTTGCATGTTAGGCAGGTGAACAGGTGGAGGAGTTGGCCGAAGAACACAAGTCTTTGATATGGTATCTTGTGAAGCAAGTGAGGCCAGGAATGGATCTTTCTAAAGTTGTTTTGCCCACCTTCATCTTGGAACCACGTTCTTTTCTTGACAAGCTGTCAGATTCCTATTATCATGCTGACATTCTTGCCAAGTAAGTCTTAATTAATTTTTTGTGATTTATGCTAGCTGGTGATAGTGTGTGATGATGAATGTGGTTGTTGCTTCTGTGCCACAATGTTTGAAATTTCATCAATTTGGAATGGGAGCTGAGATCATGTGTGGGAAGAGTTCTTTTGTAATGATGCGTGATTCATCAAAACTATTATATTTCTCACAATATAATGTGACGTATTTGCAAGTATAAGAAATTTCAGATGTATAATTTTTGTGCAGCTATTAAGTTCTGTATATACTACTGTACACATTTAGTCATTATTTTGGAGCCTTTGCTGTGCTTTACTTGTAAGGAACAATTTCACCATGATTAAAATTCTAGTAATGTGAAGTGTGCAGGCACTTCCCCCTGCATAATTCAACTTTACGTAAAATATTTTTTATTTCAATTTAAATCTTTATTTACAAGCTATGTATCTTATTCAGTGTTGCTTCATCAGGTGTTTGGGATGATCCAGGATTTAGTAAGAACATAAAAGTTTTTTTCAACATACGCCATTGCGGGGGAATGTTGCCGTATTGCAGAAAATCCCACGATAAAACAAAAAATAATGGAAGAAAATCCAGTAAGCTGTTGTCAACAGACATGAAACTTTTTTGTTACATACCATTGCAAGAATCACTCAAAGATCATAGGATTCAATAACTTAGTAATTGGGGACATGAGTAAATTAAATTCAGTTTTAAAAATTTTAATATACTTTACAGTCTGAAATTTTAGAGTAGAATCTTTTGTTTAGTTTCCAGACCTGTTTGGTTTCAAATTGTCCGCAATAGAATTTTAATTAATTCTGTTGATATAACTTTTTCGTATTTTTTGAGTTTTGGCAGTTTTTAGTAGTTTATTAAATTTTCCTGGTGAAGTGAGTAACTTCTTGTGTTGCAAGCTTCTCCAGGCTGTAGGATTTCTGGCGCCGACATTGTGGTCAATCCCCTGCTTTATAGAATTTCTCAGTGACGTAGATGATTGATGCATGTTGGTCAGCTTTTATTTTTGTCTGCTTAAAGTATTGTGCCTTGGAAATAGACCCTCCCGTTTGCAGTTTTTTGACCCCAATTAACAGTTTTGAGTTTATTTTGTGTGTTATTTCAGTATAAATTTCGTAAATGTAATATATGTATACTGTATTTGTACCATTTTCAATAGTTTTGATTTTGTTGTATCACTCCGCCGAAGCGTTCTTTTAGCTACAGTGTCCTTTGCTGTGGTTACTAGTGCCGGTCGTGCACGAGAGCAAGCGTCAGTTGTGGTAGGGCTTGGCGGCGAGCACTGAGCAAGTGAGCATTAGCGCACGGGAGCCCGTAGTTTTCAGTAGTTTTCGGTCAAGCAATCTGGCGCGAAAGTTTAAGCGGTAGATCGTGATTCGCGACTAGAGAAGTTGTTTTACATGCTCTCTGTGATTATTTGTGCTACAGGACATGGTAGCATTAACATAATTTCGACATAACCTTTGTTGTTAAAGTATCAGAATTTAATTTTGGATAATTTTACGGTAGCTATGATTGCTGATGTGCATGAAGTAACTATGGAACTGCTTTAATGGAAAATGAAATACAGATTGAGCAAAACTCTTTTCTTTTAGTAAATAAATCTTGTGCAGTACTCCATGTCTCAAAACATACAACATAACCTCAAACGTTCGACTGTCTTCAGCGAGTTATAAGAGCATCACTACAGCACAGTGGCATAGACTTGGTAACTGATATTTGTAAGTAGTCTTGGAACTACTAGGCTGTTGAGCATGTAAGTCAACTTGTCTTTAAAACATATCTGGTTATTAAATAGGTACATTTGAAATTGAAGATACACAGGTAATATTTACAGAGTACCATTATAGTTACACATATAAACTGGACAACTTATAATGAGCAGAAGCACGTTTCTTGATGTTTGGCCAAACAAGTCTGCTTCCTCAGGAGAAGAGTAGACAAGTACTGTAAGATGGCAGGTGGTAATTGGTTGACCTAGCAGCCAGGAGGCGAAGTAGAGTAGGCAGCATAGTTAAAAGTGGAAAAATGTGGTGTGGTTATTCCAGGTTGAGGGCCTGTTGGTTGTCTGGATTTTGTTATATATTGGTGGGTTAATTCCCGTTGCCTTAATTCTGCGAGATTGTTGTATGAGGTTACGTAGTAAAGCAGGAGTCAAAGTCTAGATTTTGTGCTGTAACTGGCTTGTCATGAGTCAATATTTGTACTGACTATAGAGTTTTTTTGGTGTCTGCCCTATGGCCATTCATTATCTGCCTGAAAGTGGTAGTGGTGATACCTATGTACTCTGCTTTGTGATGTTCACACTGTAGCTGGCAAATAAGGTTTTCTGTAGCATAACTGTAGCTGCCTGGGTTGGGGTAAGTTTGTTTTGTGAGTCTGCTACTGAAAGAAGTGTAGTAGATGTCTGATATAGGACACATGCGCTGCAACTGTGGACTGCACTGTGTTCTCGCTATTACTGTGCTTGCTATTATATAGTTATACTGTACAGTATACCACACCTAGTGTAATAGTGACTCAAAGTTAATTTTGGGAGTTCAGATATATTATTTATTTTAAGTTATCTAGAGTTAGTATACATTTTCTTAGATATTCTTTATTTCTGTTATCTGTGCCGTGTTATATACTTTCATATAATTGAAAATTACTCTAGCAATTTATGATACTAGTGAATTATATTGTCATATACTGTAATTGAATAATGAATTTATTACAGAGCAGTCCACGAGGATGATGCATTCACTCGCATGAAAGAAGTTGTTCGATGGTACTTGTCTGGATTGTACAAGAAGCCAAAAGGTTTAAAAAAGCCTTATAATCCCATACTAGGGGAGACATTCCGTTGTTATTGGAAACACAACAATGGCTCTCGCACATTCTACCTAGCAGAACAAGTAAGTCATTGGTACTGTATAGATTTGTCGACTTTTTAATGCTGTTTACAGTTTTTCAGAAGTGCTAATGTTGCTCTTCATCTTCCCATAGATTTCTCATCACCCCCCTGTGTCTGCATTTTATGTCACCAATCGCCAAGAAGGATTTTGCATCAGTGCTTCGATACTGGCAAAATCAAAATTTTATGGTAAGATGATACAATACATAATATATTTTGTTTTGGTGCATGTTTTTTTTACAGTTAAACCCTCTTCCAGAAGGTGAAACGTCACGACTGTGGAAACCATGCGTAAAATATGTTTTGTTCATCTGTGTTTTGTATTGTCCCACCTGCAAGTACTGATTCTGTAAGTACTTGTGAATTTTTGTCTACATGTTTTAGTAATTACTAGCCTAGCTGCAGTTTCCCACCATTTCTTTGTTTACGTGAATTTCCGCTTTGTAATAGTAGGGTATGGGCAGATAAAATGTTAACAAATTTCTCAAACAAAATCTGTATCAAAATTCAGCAGGTACAATATTGTAATAATGGTAAAGTGATGGCCATTGTCTATAAACATTTATGACCTATCATATTTAAACGTAGCTCCACGCCACACACCACTGTGTGTCATTATTTATGTAAGCATTAAGGACCCCAAAATATGGTGAATAAAAATTGCCAAGTTCAATGTTGAAACCAGTGCAGAAATTCGTTGTTATAACTTTAAAGCGTTATATTACGAATTTTTTTAAAAGTGGTAACGAAATTTTTGTGTAACGCTATCAAAAGGATTAAAATTAACCAAACAGTTTTGGTTTTGCCTCATTACAGTAGAATCCCGTTGTTATGACCCCTCATGGTTTCTGGGAGAAGTTTCTTAAAAATGAAGGGTTTTAATAGAGAAATAGTGACTTTTGGGCTGATTTCGACCCAGCCAATACCCTATACATAAAAATTTGCCATTATTTGCATAAAGTTTAGGAATTCAGCCATCCCTGTTTTAAAATACAGTCTTTAAATTCAACACAAATAATTTCAGTAGTCCGATGCCTCCATAAAAAATTGTACTCGAAAAAGCAATCTTCAGTTTCCTCATCACAAAAACTGCATAAACCTAGAGCGACACAAAAAAGGTTTATGCATGAAGGCAAACTAACTAAAGTTTTTTAAAAACGCATTATTATTGAAAGGTTAACTTATTGAGATTTTATTATACAAATGTGAGTCATTGACTTTGTTGAAAACTCCGTATGCTGTGACGCGTGTGGTGGCGGGTTGCCGCACGCCCTTTGGTTGTGTAGGATATGGGGGAGGGTAGAGTGGCCGGCTGGCCTAGGCTCGTCTCCCTCTCAGCTGCCTGCAATAAATATTGCTCGGCTTGCCTGGCGTGAAGCACCACACCAACAGAACAGCTAGTATCATTTACATGTAAGTATATTGCAACGATTTAAAGCCTTTCAGTGCTGTCGTTGGGTATATTTTTTTAAATTATTGCACATAAACTGTTACAGCGTTTTGTCGTCAAGAGCCCATAGAAATGGCTAAAAACGGACTTGTCAGGGTGTTGTTATGTATAAAATTACTCGATTACTTGCCCTTTAAAGTCTTGGGCCTATAGGAAAATTCATAAAACAATGGCACTGTGCACTAGTTTAATGCTCTGCACTGTGGATAGAGGCGAAGTTGTTCTCGGCACGCTGGCTGCAGTCACTCTTATCGCTTTCCTGTTGTGAGCATAAAACAAAAACCTTATCAGTCCATATGCCACATACAGTGATTGGACTAATATTTGCGCCGTAGGCCGTTTTTATGTAGCGACTAGAGGAGTTGTTTTACTTGCGCTCTGTGATTATTTGTGCTACAGGACATGGTAGCATTAACATAATTTCGACATAACCTTTGTTGTTAAAGTATCAGAATTTAATTTTGGATAATTTTACGGTAGCTATGATTGCTGATGTGCATCAAGTGAAGTAACTATGGAACTGCTTTAATGGAAAATAAAATACAGATTGAGCAAAACTATTTTCTTTTAGTAAATAAATCTTGTGCAGTACTCCATGTCTCAAAAAATAGAACATAACCTCAAACGTTCGACTGTCTTCAGCGAGTTATAAGAGCATCACTACAGCACAGTGGCATAGACTTGGTAACTGATATTTGTAAGTAGTCTTGGAACTACTAGGCTGTTGAGCATGTAAGTCAACTGGTCTTTAAAACATATCTGGTTATTAAATAGGTACATTTGAAATTGAAGATTTACAGGTAATATTTACAGAGTACCATTATATTTACACACATAAACTGGACGACTCGTAATGAGCAGAATCACGTTTCTTGATGTTTGGCCAAACAAGTCTGCTTCCTCAGGAGAAGAGTAAACAAGTACTGTAAGATAGTGGGTGGTTTTTATGCCACAGCATCCACATGCCTCAAGTGCAGTGTAAACAATAATACAGCGTAGGTTGTCAAGATCAAGTACTGTCCGGAGCCGAGAAGGTTGGGCTCAGGAATGCAGCAACAAGTGGAGGGCTGTGCAGCCCTAACCACCACCCTGCCGCCCTGCGTGGCCTTTTCCTAAGCTCCACAGGACAGTAGGCGAATCACGATATACCGCGTAAACTTTCGCGCCAAATTGCTCGACTGAAAACTACTGAAAACTACGGGCTCCCGTACCCTAATGCTCACTTGCTCAGTGCTCGCAGCCAAGCCCGACCACAACTGGCGCTTGCTCTCGTGCACGACCGGCACTGGTAACCACAGCAAAGGACACTGTAGCTAAAAGAACGCCTCGCGGAGTAATACAACAAGAATGAAACTATTGAAAATGGTACAAATTTACTTTAAAATCATAAAAGGGTTACATATATGTATTACATTTACGAAATTTATACTGAAATAACACACAAAATAAACCCAAAAAAACTGTTAATTGGCGTTAAAAACTGCAAACGGGAGGGTCTATTTCCAAGGCACATCACCTGTAGCTTACTGGCCATTACCGCATAAACACTGAAACCTGTGGCCATCTGTCAATTTATCCTAATCATGCCATCATAAACAAGTAATAATCTGGAAAAAAAAAAACATATTTCCTAAATTGGCAAGATTTGCAAAGATATTTTTCACACCTGGAAGTTATGCTACATTAGCTACTGACAACATACAAATTGGTGACTTTACTTCACCAAGAAAGTAACACCTTTGCCAGTAATACCGGTACCTTCACCACAAAATTCACTGCAACAACGTACTTGTGTACCTAGATACTCACTCTTAAAACTATACTTACCATAACTCATATTAACTAACTTACAGCTAACAAACCCCTTTAAATACCTACCAAATTTACATCTATAAATTGACATACAACTAAAATTTACCTAACTGGTTGACTAACCTAATCTTTGCTGTGACTAACCTACCAGGGAGGAGGACGCGTGGGCTAATCTTTCCCTGTGTCCGAGAGTCCATGAACCATACTCCTCCACCCCCAGATTTGGGTACCCCGTCGCACTTCGTCGACCCTGGGAGAGGGGTGAGGGGGGAGGGGGGAAGGCGAATGCACCGTACCACCCCCACACTCCAAGTTGCCTTCGGCCCACTGGGGCCCAGAGCACTCACAATACAGATGTGTGGGGGACAGAACCGACACTTCCGCCTTCACCACTCGCACCAGGCTTGTGCTAGGGTAGCCATCCTTAGCACACGGCGTCCTTCACTGGGCGGGTAGGCAGTGGCTTGATAGCCCACTGCGCACACAGTATCATCTGGTGTCCTGTTCTGTTTTCTTCTCGCTCCATGGATCCCAGTTGACGTTTGCAACATATTCTCTGCATTCTTCTTTAAAGCATATGTTACTCCAGTCTTATGTTGGTCCTGCATCATGGGTGGATGGTACGGCCCTTGACCTTCATACTGCAGTCTTGTTTCCCTGCAGCATCCATTTACCAGAATCTTGCTGCAAATAGCTAGTTTCTTTTCCTCTGCCTTCGCTCTTGCGTTCTGGTACTATCTATTTTCTCCAAGAGCGTACTTCTTCGTCTTTGTGCAGTCTTCGCCTTTTCTTGTACTTCTTCACAACTGGTACAGCATTGGCCTCATAATCCTCTGCACACTCCGACAACAGACAGTGTCCTCTTTTCACCTGGTTTGCACTTTCACTATTTGTGCTTTCCCAGGCATTTCGTTTGGTGCTGGCCTTTGTTGAGCATATGTAGAGTGCAGAAACAGTTCCTCCCATTACTGCTCCATCCCTCTAGCATAATTTCTGCCGCTCCTGCCCTCCCTGTTCTTATGTGTCTGTCCTACATCTCCAGGGTCTGGTTTCGCTATACCTGCTAGGCCTGCCCTCTACGCTTTCTCGTTACTTTCTCCAGGGTTGCTCTTGACCTTTACTGGATGATCTGGAGAACTCTGGTCCTTGTGTTAATTCTTCAGTAACTGTGGCCGCTGGAAATTCTGTCCTCCACCCTTGTTGACTGCTCCATTACTTCTTTCACTTCATCTGGGTCCTCGTCCTCTGGTATATCCCTTTTCTGGTTGTTCTTTTGCCTCCTACAATGTTCTCTTTCATCAGCTGGATCTGGAGCTTAAGAGCTCCATCCAATGTTCAACAGCACCTGATCTCCGTCACCCATTTCCTGGGTTAAAGGGTTCCAGCCATCTTCAATTCCTACCATTCTCTTGATATCCGTTGGATGCTCTAATCGTTGGTCTGCAGGTCGTTTCAAGTTCCTAGAAACGGTTCCTTCTAATTCTTTCTCAGCAGTTTCAGCACTGAAGGTGGAATCAGTTTCGTTTTCCATCACTCTTTCTTCCCACTACTCTGATGTATTATCCTCACCGTAGGGTTCAGCTGCATTTTTTATCCATCTTTCATCTTCCTCTGCTTTGAGATCACAGTTTGGTAGTCTTCCCAGCTCATGTCAGCCATCTCTATCTTCCCTTCCTCCATCATCCAAGCTGTAAGTGGAGGGGATGGTTACGCCTTTTGCCATGCTGAAGTCACTTGCACTCTCTGGTAATCCCCTTCCAGCCACATGCTACCTCGATGTCCTCGGTGTACCGTGCTCGCTTCACCAGTTCTTCACATTACGTAGCTTGGGCAAACAGAAAGTTTAGTATATTCTGCCTGAGGAGCTCTACTATCATCGACAAGCTGTCATCATCTGGTCTTCGTGGGTGCATATGTCGGTACAACTCTACCTTCTGCGGGATAAATAACATAGTTTCTTCGTCTTCCTCCTGTTGCCTCCTATACAGCTTGTGCATAAATTTCATGGTTACTCCTATCCAGCTAAAATAGTTGTGCAAACGCTTTGCAAACTCCTGCCAGTTCTCAATAAACTTTCCATGATTTTCCCACCAGTGCTGGGCCTTCCCTTTAATTGGCGGCTGGTAAGTTTTACCCACTGGTGCCTTCCAACCTGTGCTACTTAAAAACATAGCCTTAAAAAATTTCTTGGGGCCTGCATGATTCTTCTCCCAATATTCAGAAAACTGCTCTTTAAAATAGAGCATGCTCTTTCTCTGTGTGTGGTTTTCACTGCTATTGGATTTCTACCTCTTCTGTTTTTCTTTATATAATATGACCACTCCACCATTTCCTTAGCTCTGCTGGTAATCCCAGGCACCGGTAGAGGTACTGTATTCTACAGTCCTTGCACGACACCCATAGTCCATCTACCCCCAATACAGCCTTTAATAGCACAGTGCCAAGTTACTTGTCTGCATTACTGGCAACAGTAACCAGTGCCCTCGCAGTCCTTAGCCTCCTCCCTCCAACCTAAACACTGGAGGTGAACTTCCTTCCAGTATTGCCGACAATTAATCACTGCCACTGACGGTCCAAGGAAAACCCTTGCTGAACACCGCACCTTCCTGACATACATCAGCTGTGTCAACGATACCCATGTTTGTTCCTTTTATACTTGAGAGGAAAATAAAATAACCATCAGATTTTCACAGTCCTAGACCCACAGCTACTTTTCACAGCCCTCTTCTTCCTTGTACTTTTCACACGGTTGATGATTGCTACTGCCGTCAGCTGTCGTGTCCGCTGCCTTGTCCTTAAGGGTGCCACTGGGTTTTGTCCGACTCCCAGAAGTCGTATCTTACTCTCATTAATCTCAGGATCACTCTTCACGTGTATCAAATCTTGAAGCAGGATCTCAGTCTTCTGGCCCCACTGTGGGCCATCACATTGTTACACCGGGCTTGTCCCCCCCTAGCTGGATACCTGCACCAACAGTGTCTGTGACGCAGAGGCACCAGGATGGCAGTACCTGGCTAGAGTGGAAAAGCTCGGTGCAACAGAGTATAATATGCAAAAAAGGCCAGTGATTTTTACCAAAGGTTGATTTTTTTGTACTTACCCCAACCTTCTCCAGTTGGGAATCCTCTCTCAGTGACTGTTGGCTTAGTAGACTTGTGGTAATCTAGCCTAATATTGTGGGTAAGCAGGAAAAAAATGCAAAAAAGCCAGCTTATAGGGAGTACTGATAATGTATTTCAATGTGTGTTTTTCTATTTTAAAAAATGCAGTTTAGTGAAAATATAATTAAATGTTTGTTTGCCACATAAAAGTGGTATTGCACTTAAACAAAATGTAAGGCAGTTAACTTAATTTTTGTGTAAAATCTAATTTTACACCTTTTTTTCTCTCTAACCCTTTGCAAACCTGATACAGGTTTTATATTAACCTGCATTTTACACCAGGTTTATGAATATGCTTTAGGTAATTTAAAAATGGTTTTCACTGTGCATTATTCCAAAATTTTAGTGTATTTTGCTTACCAGTTTAACAATGTGAAATAATTAGTGCTGTTATGATTGATGTGTTTATTGTAGGTAACTCAACATCTGCTATTTTGGATGGAGTGGCTCTTTTGACACTCTTACCCAGAGGAGAAGACTACAGCTTAACGATACCATATGCCCACTGCAAGGGTATTCTCATGGGGACTCTGACTATGGAACTGGGGGGGAAGGTGACCATTGAATGTGAAAAGACAGGTTACAAAACTGAAATAGATTTCAAACTGAAGGTAAGATCAAATACATAATTGGTACATTGTACGTGTTAATCATTAACGAGACTAAATTACTTCAACAACAGAACTGTTAAAAATGTAGTAAAGTAGTTTAAACAAAGAACCTAAACAATATTAAAAGAGTCACTGTGCAAAGCAACCGCTGAAGTTTTTAGTATCGGGGATAACATTGTTTAATAGGGAGAAAGTATGAAGACTACCATGTTTAGAGTTTTAATGGCACTTGCAAACCTTGTCAAACAGGGGAGTTAATAATAATGACTTGAAACTACTGACTTTCCACTGTCCATCCCACGTAAGAATTCCGTGTTTTGACAGCCGATGCTACCAATATTTTTAACACGTGCCAGACACGTGGCAACCATTTAAAACAACAGGACGTGACCATAGTAGTGGCAACCCTGATCAACAAATTGGTTATCTTCCATCGCCAACATTGAAAGTAGTGTGTATTATACGTGAAATATATGTACACATTTTGGAGGAAACGTAATATAATAACACGGCTTCGTATTCAGCATTAGTCAGTTAACTACCGTATATACTCGTGTATAGTGCGCACCATGATTTTTGCAACAAGTTAGAGAAAAAGTTTTTTAGTGCCTAGCTAGTATGTAAAAAAAACAAGGGGTGGTGAGCCGAGGGAGCCGTGAAACAGCACGAAGGATGCTATGATGGAGGGGTCAAGGAAGGAGGGAGGAAGAAAGAAAGGAAATGTAGCTGGCAACATGTAAAAGAGAGAGGAAAGATAACATTCACACTGGTGAAGAGTGTGAAGGCACATAGGGTAGCGGTGAGCCAGGAGGGGTGGGGTGGCTTGTCTCTCTGCCAAGGTCGTTTGCTGTCTGCCAGCCCTCGCCTCGCGCCTGTGTGCCTTGCTCTGCTGTGCCAGCCGCTTCCAGCATGTCCCCCGCCCCTCATCCTTCAAGCCTAAGATAACATGTGGTGACAGCAGCAAGCTTGCCTTTTTTGTCTCTCCTAGTGTGTTTGAGGGGGTGGGGGAAGGAAAAAAAAGAATGAGCTCTTTTTTTCTTCCTTCCTTTCTGATGAAAAGATAGCTGGTCTTTCCTGGGTAGGGAATGGGGAAGGGGGAAAAAAGAGAACAATGACGCCTTTTTCTTTCTTTCGTCCCCACGTGGCAGGATGGGAAAGGGGGAATAAAAGAAAAGGAAGAGGAGTAATGATGGGAGGATTGGAACCCGGCTGTGAGAATGTTCTCTCTCTGCCTCCCACAGTTGACACCGTCCGTTTACGTCCTATAACTTCTGGCTTCTTACTCTCCCCTCCCCTCCTTCCAATCTGGACCTCCGCCTTTGTTTTCTCTGCTTGCTACTCTTGACACCCGTCAATTTACGGCTTTAACTTCGCCTTCTCATCCCCCCCCCCTTTCCCCACTGCCTTCACTCAACGTACCACTGACCTTTCTATCACCTATTTTTTTTCTATTTTCCTTGTATAGTACGCACCCCTGAATTATTATCAGTTGTTTTGGAATAAAAGTGTGTGCTATACACAAGTAAATATGGTATTTTGTTCTATTTAAATAGCGTAATTTTATAACTAACTTACAATTAACTGCACCGTTATTAGTCAACCTGTAATCAAAACAAAACAAAGCACGGTCATTTGCCAGTGTGAAAAGTTACCGCGTTCGTGTGTTTGAAATTCTAATGTGTTACTTCATTATTCTGTACGTATATTTAATATAATGTAATGTGGGGATTTTAAAACCCAGCCTGTAATTGCCAATGGGATATCATGACGTCCGGCAACCAAAACAAAGAGTGGCCGTTTGCATTGCGAGTGTTTGAACTTCTCGTGTGTTCGGGTACGTTTGAGATTCTTGTAAGGTGTTATTTTAAAATTTTGTGCATTTATGCAATTGTAATATATTGCAATCCAGGGATTAAAATGCCTGTCTTGTGATCGCCACCGACAACGGTATATTAAGACGTGTTTCAGAAAACAGGAACTTCAGCTGGTGTGTCTACAAAAACAGTAGCTAAATAAGAAAAGGTAATCCATCCACAGAAAAGTGCTACTTAAAATAAAAAAAATGTCACCTAACTTTTATTTTAACAGAATTTGTGGGTAAACATGTACGGTTCGTGTTGTAGTCTTATATGTAAACATGCTTTTTCAAGGCGCCGACTCAATAAATTCTTTTTGTAAGGAAAAGAGTATGTTTTTTTTTTAAAGCAAGTAAGTGGTTAATATGAAGTCCACATGAGATTTTGTACCTGTTAGCTGCAATAATTTAGGCCTACATTAAAAAAAAAAAGACGGCCAGAAGACATATGCCTATATATATTTCCCGGTCATTAAAGTGTACTGGTTTAATGATGTGTCAATCAGCAAAATGATTTAAAGCTGATCTGGGCAATTAGGCCTACCCATGTTTGTTTATTACTTATGCTTTTTGTTGATATATTATTTCCATTTAGGTTGTGAGCGCACACATTTTTGCTATATAGCCTACAATAGTCACATGACTATAATAACACTGATATTTCGAAGGTAGGCTCTACCACAAAAGGTAAGTTTGTTTAATAGTCTACAACTGGGAACTTAAACTAAGCCAATACGGCTTTATGATCTGATAGTGCAGAACCAAATTAAAGGCAACACGAAAAATAATTGTAATAATTCTTACATGGGTAAATTTTAAATAATTGTATTAACTTAATATCTCTAGAGTAGGCTATCCATTGCTGTAATATGAAATAATTTCATCAATATTGCCCACCTTACCTTAGTAAGATTAATGTGCAACTAGTATTGAAAATATTACCGCATTTACTCGCTTCTAAGATGTACATTTTTTTAGGCTTTTGGAGACCGAAAAGGGGGCTGCTTCTTAGAATCAATGGCGTCTTACATTTGCCAGCAATTGATGTAGACAAAAAAAAATTAATGGAAAAAAAACATTTGTATTAATCTAGAAATAAGCATGAACAAAAACCCCGTCTCAATTCACATCGCAAACCGTAATAAAAACAAGTTGTATTTGAGTCTTAGGCTGTTTTAATACAGCAGCGAATCGCCCAGCCACATGTCTCAAATGCCAAGCGATCGATAACACAGCTCAGATGATGACACTGCTATTTGGAACAAGAACTGCGTGTTCTGACTGAATTGCGGCGGACATATGTTGTTTCTTTACTAAGAACAATTTCCGCCGGCTGTGCTGTACATTTGTCTTGGAAGGAGTCTGCTTGGACAGCTGAAGGGGAAGAAAGAAAAGTAAAAACAAAGAAAAAAAACCACAGGTGGTGGGCAGTGTGTGAAAACGAGCATGTCTAGCCTTAGCATTGCTTTTCAACGAACTGTCTAGATTTGGTAGTGAGCATGTAGGTCAGACCCTTTTTCTGTTGGCACACTGCCGGAATAAAATCACAAACTTGTGACCTTGCTCACAGTCTGCGACACGTGCGCCCAATTTTGTTACTACTTATTGGCTTTGAACTTAACATTGTGCCACCACTAAACACAGTTCATGACTAGCATGTGAAAACAAATCTATCTATCTATCTATCTATCTATCTATCTATCTATCTATCTATCTGTCTGTCTGTGTCTGTCTGTCTGTATGTATGTCTTTCTGTCTGTCTGTATGTATGTCTTTCTGTCTTTCTGTCTTTCTGTCTGTCTGTCTTTCTATCTATCTATCTATCTATCTATCTACCTATCTATCTATCTATCTATCTATCTCCCTCCTTTTTCCCTTCTGGGTCTTCAGCCATACACAGTAATGAAGGTGGCTGGGACGTTGAAAAGGGGGAAGGAGGTAGAAGATAAATACGTGTCTCAGCTGCGGCAATACAGGATGCAAGCTGCACAATAACTATCCGACATTTATGGGGGCGGAGGTGCAGGAGGGAGGCGGTGCAGCAGGTTACGTCGCCTTGTAGACCAAATTTATAATTGTTTTTTAGAAATTAGCAAATTTAGAGAAGTTAGTCACGAAATGATATACTCCACTATGATCCAAGACTGTTGTTTATTAGATTTCTTCAGTTTACATCGACATAAAATGCACGGTTCGTCTTACCATGGTGGATCCGGTTCACAGAAAACTCCAAGCAGAAATGCAGCGAGACTATATCAGATAATTAAGCGAAACAAAGTCAGAAAATTTAGCACACTGTGAAATATACACACGCGGCGAAGAAGAATGAGTAGCTATCCTGGCTCTCTGCACCTAGCGGCCTACATGCACGGGCGGGAATGAATTTTGTAGAGTTAAAGCTTGTCCGAAAGAAAGGTTAAAGAATGGAGACCGCGGTGCTACCCATGCATGTTAAATTTCCACTCCCAAACTTCACTTCATAAAGTTTGTTGGGCTGCAGCCCCGTGCACGTCCGTTCTGGATTGCGTCACGACTTATTCGAAAACATGGCGGAGGCAAAACATTCCAGGGCGAAGGGGCGCCACACGCTGTGCTCTCATTGGCTGGTTCTCGGTGGCGTGAGCTTCGTCATTCGTTCTATTATCTAGAACCCTCTAGGGCACAATCAGAAACTACGCATTAAAACAACAAACGGCACCAAAACTCCCGTGGAAAAACTAGAACATAAAAAGAAAAACAAAGCTATTGCCTCCTACCAAGGCCACCTGGCCATAAGAAACATTACGCCCTATGTTTAACATTCGAGAAACAAAAAAAGAACTGCGTTTCTACTCTCCCCTTCTGGAACCAAGACCACTGAAATAAAAGTTACAATTCTAAATATTATATTATAAAATTAAGATTACATAAAATACAAATTCTCCTGTAAAATAAAAACCCCTTTTCTTGCAATGTTACATAGTTAGTGGTATTTATTGATATAAACAGAGTAGAAGTGAACATTTGTGAATATATAATTTTGGTGTTTCTTGCTTTTTTTTTTTTTTTTAGAATTAGTTTTTTCAAGATTGTTTGATCATACTGTAATTGTAAATAGTTGTCATCGAGCATAGTGATGTTTTCCAGCCTTTTCTTGGTGGAGCAGAGCAGACAAATGCTATATCTGGCCGACTGAAGTTGGGGAAGGAAACACTTGCCACTATTGATGGTTACTGGGATGGAAATGTGTTTATCAAGGACAGGCGAACTGGAGTAAGTTGTGCAATAATTACAGAGTTTTTGCATTTATAGTGTGTTAGAATTGCTGTCCCAGGCATAGAGAATAAAAATTAATTGTAACATTATTGTAAAGACATAGATTTATTCCTTTTCCAAGACATTGAAAATAAATAAATGTCTAACTATTTTGTATTCGTTGGCAGTGGTGATAAAAATTACTTTTTTGATTTGGATAAGTGTCTTGTTACACCTCTTTACTGTGTTTGAACCTTTAGTGTTTTTATTTTGTTGATGGGCAATTAATTGATTTTACCCTTCATTATTTATGATGACCTAAGCTTCATGTTGATGTATGATGTGTGTGAAGATGACAGTGACAATGCTTTTGGTTTCTCATGAAGCATTCCGAGGAGGAACAACTATTATGCTGTTTGTATGATTTTTAATCAAGGCAGGCTAAATGACAAACTTAATACTTTGACTTTGCTGTAGTTACACAGCTATCCTTTGCACTATTATCATGATGCAGAGTACAAGGTTTGGGAATACAAGTGAAGCAAAGAGATTTTGGTCAGCGCTTGTGGTCACGTTTCCCATCTCGGTTGCAGCAGTTTGCTGCGCTTACCCATGTGATACACATTTTCAGTATCTATTTTTGATTTTAAACTGTAGATGTTAAAATACTAATGTAACTGTCTTTTTAAAATTTTGTGATCTGCAGTGTTTTTAATATTTTGTGAGATGAAAACGGGTTTATTCGATTTTAGAACAGTGATTTTACTTACTGTATTCTCGGGACCTATAGACAGTTGTAAAATCAGGGTTCTTCTGATGTTTATTTTCCACTCGTTCCTATTAATGTAAAAAACAATGAGCGACACAATGTTGTATCGAATGGATTGCATCTACACTTAACTACATGTGCAGTAAAATTTAAATAAATTTATTTTGCACACTAGACAGATTTTACGAATATTCATAATTCCATTTGTCACATTTATAAATATGCTACCTTCGTGAAATCGATAGGGGCTAATATTACTATCTACCCCTTCATCAAATTTTAAAATTGCATTTTTTCTGCAAAGTGCGACTAATTGGGTCCTGACTTTCTTATGCATTTGTGGAAAAATAAGAAGTGTGATAGTCAAAATATAAATTTATATCAATAGCCATACATTTTCCTATCAAAAGCACACATCTGATTGTTTTCCCTAAAAAGTTATAAAACCAAGCACTGGGTGCTTTCTTGCGAGCACATTTTCTAACTTATGTAGCATTTATTGAAAAAATAACGCTAGTGATAGTTGAAATATAAATTTACATCAATAGACAGACCATGTGAATGGCAAATATGAAAAACTTGTCCCAAAATAAAAGAGAATACCAAGATCCCGAGTACCTTTTCACGAGTGCAAAGTCAGTTTTTAGTTTTTTTTTTGCAGAAAAGACAATATATTAATAAAAATAATAATTTACTTTGATAGACAGAAATCTTCTAAACAAAAATTATACATGAAATTGGTAGTGTCAGTCTTCTGTTGACACCAAAATAAATTTTAAGAAACTGGTGTGTATATGCACAACGCCCATATGTAAATATTTACCACAGTAAGATGCAAAAAGCAGATGTATGTAATTAATAATTTCACTGTTTTATACAACTTCGGTATTAACTAAAGTATCGTCAAAACAATCCCTCAATATGGTTGTAAAATTTCCCGGGGAGGGGGGGGATACTTCGAGGAGGCCAATGCTATTACGCCCTGGCGTTTGCTGTTGACTGTGTGGGACATCGGTAGGGTAAAGGGGGGATATCGGTGCCTTCTGCTCCCTGTAATTGACTGTGTCACTTGAGAGGCGTAGACTATCCCAGATTGGAGAGCTAACCAATGAAGCAAGTCCCTGAGAAGCTGTTGTGAAGGCTGGGAAGGCCGAGATAATTTAGGTGGAAAAAACTGACATACGGAATAAGCAAGAGTTCCGGAAGGTGGTTTGTCTGCGGTGAATTTAAACCATTTTCCGGAACTCTGATTATTCCGTATGTCTGTGGACTCTCAAAAAATAAGGCTGGCCAACAAATACGACCTACGAACAGCATTCCGTTCCAACTCCACGTTAAAATACCCTCTCACTAAAGTAAAACCTATAGACTAGTGGATTAAAAACAGTCCCACGAATGCATATACCAAATACTATGCGAATGTGGCTCTTTTTCATAGGTGAAACTGGTAGAACACTATCCACTTCTGTCAAAGAACACAAGAATAACACGCAAAAGGGTGAAATCAAGAACTCAAGAATTGCTGAACATGCATGAGGAATTAGCCAAATAATACTCTGGGACTCGGTTCAGTCAGAACACGCTGTTCGTGTCGGCTTCAAACCTCGCTATATATTCTGATTCCTCAGAACGTTGTGAAGTGTAATGCTTCTAATAACTGTCGTGGGTGGGGGTGAGGTTTTGGGCGGTGCAGGTCACGGTGGTAAGCCGAAACCTCTCGGCGTGAGTAGTCTGTCGGCGAGGGCGCGATGGCTAGATGGCGGCGTGCTCCACTCCCAGGATGCACTCCCGAAGCGTCAACCGCCGTCTTCCTCGTCGGACTTTTCCCACCCAGTAAAGGCTATTACAGCGAGGGAAACTAGCGCTGCACTGGAGGTTGTTCTTCCACAGTAGGTGTAGCCGAAGGTGGAAGGAAAGAAGTGGCAACAATGGGGTGCTGATGCCCCGGACAGGATAGCACGGAAGTGCCTGGGTGAGGAGTTGCGTCGGATGAGGGTTCACAAGGCGAGGATGGGGTGGAGA
>PNEQ01134080.1:0-35690 GCA_003012365.1 Medauroidea extradentata
CATTTGGCTAGGAACTGAACAGCTGTATACTGTATAGCTCTGCTACACGAAATTAGCATCAAAAATTTACTTATAGCAGAGCTACATCTAGCAGAGCTATATGTAGCTGACGGAGCTATATAGCTTATTTTTTTATATAGCTATGCTATATAACAGAGCTATATAGCTCTCCAGCTATATAGTGTAAACCTAGCTTAACTCTTACAATCACACGGTTAGAGTTGGCGACGTCCTAACACGCTTAGCGACCTGTTTATGCGTGGGATTTTTGTTTGCTATAGCTGTTAAGGGGGAGTGTTTGACGATTTTGTTGTATTTTCAGTATTTTATAACATTGATTCATATTGTAGTATCAAAATTTTCTCTACAACAAAGCGTGGGTCATGATCTTAGTAAACTGCCTGACATAAATATTAATACAATATTTCATTAATTTGTCATGCCTGATCATTGCCGGAGAATTTTCGAAGGTTAACCTATATTTCCCTTATAATGATTCTGCATGACGAATTAATTAAAGATTCCGTTGTTATTTATGTCAAGCTGTTTACCAAGGATATATCCTATGCTTTGTCGAAGAGTAAATTTTGATAATACTATTTGAATTAGTGTTATGACTCAAAAACTGAAAATACAGCAGATTTGTTTAACACTCTCCCTTAACCATAGATAAAGTGCTAACCCACGCCTAGTTGCATTTGACGACGTAAAAAGTTGGTATATCCGCCGTACAAGTCTGTAATATCTGACATGCCTCATATTGCTATCGCCGACGCATTCTATGTTGCTAAAGTTACATACAATGTGTTCGATGTAGTGTTCGTTTTATTGTAGTTCAGTATGTAATTCGCCATATTGTAAGCACTTTAGAAGATCCTCATGCTAAGCTTAATTCTACTGCGCGTTAAAAATGTCACGTTAAAAGTTTTGAAACAAGAAAAATTTCTGCCGCTTGAGCGCTAGTATCGATAATGGGTACTAACTGACCAATCACAGAGCTTTCCTGAATGCTAAGTGACATTAAATTAATAATTTAAAACGTGAAATTTGTGCATTTTCACTTTAAAATTAAGTTAAATGACTTCTGTCATTTCCATGTCTATTTAAATTTAATTTTACTACAGCTTCGTTATTTTCTGGTCTATTAGTGATAACAGCGAAACTAGCGGCCGAAATGTTCCCTGTGCCAAGCTCTCCCATAAGAAAATACATTTTGAATTAACCTTAGTCTTGTCTAGAATAATTAAGAATATTATTTATTGTTACATCAGAAGTTAACTCTTTACTGCGGTAAAAAGCAGTGTACGTTGATGATTACTTACGACGCTTTATTTTGAAAAGTGGGAAATTGGGAATTATCGCAAAGAAAAAAAGTTCTATGGTTTTAAAAGGACTCACTTTATCATGTTCTAATGTATACGCCTTGAAAAAATTAAGTATGACACGAATGAGTCTAAATTACGATTCATATTGTGATTTTTTTTTTTTTCGATTGAACTCTGCGGTTTTAATTTTAAAGTCGATTTCAAATAACACCAGTGGTTTGGCAACTCAGTATATAAACTCCAGTCATAGTTTCTAGCGACGAATTGTAATGCCTGACATTAATTTTTATGTAATTTAATTTGTATTGATAGTGTAAAACGCCTGGCGAACGATGCGGTGTGCGATATTAATTGTATGGCAGGTTGTCGTAGCGTCAGGCGAACTACAAGGAACTTAGTTCAACCAATTGCAATAATCTTACAGTAGACTGAGTTAATGGTACTTTGTGACAATTGCTTTCTTTGATCCTGCCCAGCTGTCGTGACCACGCCCTTGTTACGAGAGCGAGTCCAAACAGAATAACACTAAATACTAATTCCGATTTTTTAAAAACATAACCAAAATTTCTCATTTCGCAGAAAAATGAACGGGGTTTTATGGTAGCCTGAAAATGTTTTGTCTATGTGGACCTCACCAAATTTATTTGTACAGTATTGGTTACGACCACGGCCGTAGAAGAACAGGTCTGGACACTCGCCTAGATATTTAACCCCCTTGTTTGGCTGTAGTTCACCAAGTACCGGAGAATATTGTCTTCTATTGGCTCTGATGTTACGGCGGTCGGACTAAACTCCGCCCACTTCCTTTCCGCTAAGATAAACAATTTATCAAAACGTATTTTTTTATCAATTTATGAAATACTTTCTTCGCTCACAAATTTAAGAAAAGGCTCCAGCAATCTTTATTTGCTTTATAAATTTAACAATGGAAAAAAGTGGACGGAGTTTGAGTCCGACCGCCCGGAAAACAGCGCCAAAAAGTACGACATTCTCGGTAACTTGATGAACTGCAGCTAAACAAAAGGGTCAAGCAAAATACATTGTTAGATAGGCGAGTGTCCAGACCTGTTCTTCTACGACCGTGGTTACGACACTTAATTTGTAGCCACTGTTATACTTTGCTGGGGACAGCGAAAAAGGTTTGTGGTCACCTCGTAACAAATTGAGTGAGGTGTATGTTGAGTAAATATTTTGTGATGACCACAAAGTTTTTTTTTTCGTTTTGTAGTGCATTATTACGTTATTAATGCGTTACTGCCATCAAACAATACCCCTCCCCTTCCATCTTCTATTTGTGACAAAACGTAGATGGCTGTTTTATGTTGTTTCGCGGCAATTGTTTACATTCTGCAATTGAGGTTTTCAGATGACAGGCACATAGAAAGATGTGCCCATTTTCGGGAAATCATTTAAATGTAACCTAAACATTTTGCAGTGTGTTCCCTCAAAATTTTGGTAAGGTATTTGAACAATAAAGGTCTGAGAGTATTTTGTTTGCAGTGAAACGTCTTTGTACACGAACATTTATGGTTTTACAAATAGTTTTGACTCAAGTTTTTTTTTTTTTAAGAGATTGCCTTATTTAATAATTACTTTACTTTACAGTGTGCAAGTTCAAATTATTTACGGTCTGTAACCAACTTCGTTTGTGTTTGTGAAATACTATGACACAATATTTAAACCTCAGTATCACAAAATGCCATGTTTGCCAATGTGCCCATCTTCCAGAATAATCCTCAATTGCACCTTTTCAATTGTTTGTCATTAAAATATTATGTAACATGCAGACTACCGTAGTTATTGCATTACGGTTTACTAACAGCTTTTGAACTGTTCGCGTAGTCGGTGGTTAGAGTACTCGCCTCTCACCAAAGCGATCCGGATTAGATTCCCGGCGAGGTTGGTCCTCGGATTTTCGCATGTGGGAATCGTGCCGGACGTTGCCGTGGGTCGGCGGTTTTTTTTTTCACGGGATCCCCCGTTTCCCCCGCCCCTTAATTCCTGTGCTGCTCCATATTCACCTCATGTCACCTCTCACCAACCAGTGCTCTCTCACTCACTATTATTAGAGCCAGTGATTTTTGGTGAAATGAATTCTGCAACAATTTGTTTCAATGCCTAATGTCTGTTTCTCTGCTTCATGGTCAGTGATTGGAAGTTTATAACTTTCGGCGTCTCGGGGTCCTACCCGCATATCACGGACGTGTGGTAACATTGTTCTGGTTGGTGCAGTCAATTGAGCCACGCCTCTGTCCTATTACATGCTGCCAATAACCACAAACCAGAGTTGCAGGTGTGCACGTAAGGCATTGAAACATGTTGTTGCTGAATCAATTTCACCAAAAATCATTGGCTCTAACTATCAACTCTTTACCTTAGCTTTTTTTACGTTTGAGGCACGGAAACGGGGACGGCGATAAGTAGAATATAACACGCCCGTCAAATACCTCCTCGTCGTCTGTAGACGCGGAGAACTAAAACAGCGTGAAGTATTTTAGTAGAAAGTGGTTTTCAAAGGGATTTCAAGCGGTGGCCCTATTATTTTGTTTGTGGAAAGTAAAGTCCAATGCTGATTTCGTACCATTTTGTTGTTTGATATTTTTTCTGCTACAACAACGTGAATAAACTATTTTTTAGCACTTTTGAAGAGCTTGGATATCATGTTTTTATTAGTGTACGGAATAAGGAAAAAGTTTGAAGAGGACCGGAGTTTAGTGCCCAAACCTGGACACCCTGATTCCGTTTTTTCAGTGGTTTACCAACATGGTTTCAGGCGAATGCTTGGAAGGGTTCACTATCATAGGCATCGCACTGGCCGTTTCCTTGTTATTCTGTCAGCTCGGTTAAGTGTTTGTGTTTGCATATTTGTAATTGTCAAAGTGTAAATGCAATATGGGGTGATTTATAGATAACGGTTAAGTGTACGAGAAGGAAAAATACCTTAACTTCGCCATTCTAAATGATATAAATCATTAAAAGTAATAATAAATAAACTCTAGTTACATTCAATTATAATATCATATTTTACTAGTCCCGTTAGTGGCAGAATTTTACGCTGTGCCAAACTCTCACGTGGGGAAATACATTGTCTTTCTAACTTGTAGTAACATCAGTTCCACCGTGATTTACTACGGAAGCGGAAGTATGGAGCAGGCATGGCATGGCAGGACAGGGCAGTTGTCGGCAGTGAGCAAGCAGGGTGGGGGTTGGCAATGCTGGCTGCGGCAGGCAGGAGGCTCCCGGGGCTGAAGCCCGCTCCCCGGCAGGAAGGTCAAGTTGCTGGGAGCGGCGCGCTATCGACCGCCTCTCGTGACGTCACGCCCGCTGTTGTCGGCGCAGTCGCCATGGCGACGCTCCCGCTGCGAGCCGCGCATGCGCAGTTCACTCCCAGCGGGCGGCACTCCTGCCTGCAATCAATAGCGCCCTCGCGCGCTGCCATGGCGACGGGAAGTTGCTTGGTGGGGGATGCAGCACGCCGGAGGGGAGGCAAAAACTGAAATGAATAATCGCCCTCTCGTGTTCAGAGGAGGGACCCTGACATCTGCCTGCATGCCCGCCCCGACAACCAATCACCGGCAACACTCCCGTCTTGTTTACTTTTTCTAGCCGCGGAAGGGAAATGATTAAAAAATTATTGCTCTCATGCTATTGTAAGGGAATGGTGTACCGTCCGCGTTTGACGCGTAGGAACACCGAAGACATAAGAGCCAAGAGTATTACGATTGACGAGAAACCCAATACGTAGGGACAGTAAAATTTCACGAATTCAATGACTTGCATGTTAGAATTAGCAATCCTATGCATACTCAAGCTCCGACCATTTGTCAACTAGATGCTACTCAATGGAACAGCAGACAATGAACGAATAGACGAGGCTTGAGTACGCGTAGTACAATGGGATCTAGCGTGCCGTTCATTGAATTCGCTAAATTTTCCTGTCCCTACCAATAGGACTAAAGGCTCAGCATCAGACGCCATATTGAATTATTATATATTTCGTTCTTATGAAATTCTGAGAATAGAAATGTTAAAATAACTACTATAATATCAATTCTATTTACCTTGCTCTACAATAAAAGCACCACAGTCGAACTTATAACGTATATTTAAGCCGTAATCAGTTTAGCATTTTTTTTCTATTCTTAATTTGCTCGACTGATTACGACATAAAATATACGTTAAAAGTTCAACTGTGATGCTTTTATTGTAGCTCAAGTTAAATAGAATTGATGTTATTGTAACAAATTTCACAATTTTATTCTCAGAATTTTATAAGAGCGAAAATTAAAATAATACAATGTGGCTACAGGTGCCAAACCTTACAGTTCCTGTCTACCTGCGTTTCAAACGCATTTCAGCGATTTACAAGTAATCGTATTTGGAAGAAACATCTCAACTTGCATTGCGTTTGTTCAGCTATGACAAGAAAACACATGTCAAACAATGTTTCTATCAGTTTAAAAATTAGGATCGCTTCTTGGATACACGATTTTCAAGACACTCAAAATGGCTAAGAACAGCTTTTGTAAACTGCCGTATCTAGGAAAATTGCAACCGAATTCGAAAAACACGATAATGGAAATAAGCGCTGGAATTTGAACCACCAGTATAGCGATATAGCATTATATACGCTGACCGACATCACTCTTAACGCTCCATCGGTTTTCTGCCTCACGTACACCAACGCAACCTCGGCGAACCTGATGGTAAGTACGAAGTAAAGGCCAACTCACGCATCTTGTTTTGCATATTATGACGTCAGGTAGCATTTTCTACGTTACAGCAGTCCAAAGAAGTTGTTGTTAGCCGTTTTGAGTGACCCCAAAATTATGTTTGTAACAAACGTGCTGAATGTTTGAAATGTAAGAGTTGTTTCAAGGTCAACGTAAAGTAGAATTCACGTGATGCGTTACGCTTATAACACCGTCCATGCGCTAGGTGCATAGTCCTTCTAATGCACTTCTTTCGTGGTACGGATGCTTCCAACATAATATTGGTTCATGTACAGCAACTGCTCAGTTATACGCTTTTCATTGCAAAGTGTGCAGTTTAAGACCTTTCTGACAAACAACCAGTAATGAATACTTTTTTTTTTTCGGCGTCAGCAATAACAGCATATTTCGAGAACGGTGACGTGTATTTATTGCATTCAAATTTTTACGTTGACTATTGGTTGTGTTATGGAAATTATGTAAAAATTCAACTTTACCCTTAAAATTATCCTCTTCGTCGTTAATAGCTAGAGACCTGACAAATTCGCGTTTTCTGTTAGGCGCAAGCTAGAATTCCAGCCACTATAGTCTTATATTACGTTCACAATTGGCCGTTGACTTACTCGACACTTCCTAGAAGTAGATGAGCTAATAAACAGCTGCTGTCTGCCCGAGTTCACATATATATTTGGAAGCTAGCCTACGGGTCAGTGAACGCGCGAATATTTCCGGCTTAGCTTATACTATGATTCAGTTAGAAGGATTTGCTGTCTGTACATTTTGTAATTCACCAATGATTCCAATTTCTCCTATAGCAGGTGGTCGTAATTAAATGATTTATTTATGTAAGCAGTTTTTCCTTCCCGTTTTGATGCAAAATTTTAGCAGATTTCTCCATCACATAATTAACGCCGTAATTCAACCATAATCATTTATAAAAAAAAAAACAGGTAAGTGGGTATCGGTCTCTAACGACAAGCGCAGTAGCCTACTTCAACTCCTAGCATTGTAAAAAATGTAGTACACTGTTTCATATAAGTTTGGATCAATTAGACAGCAACTTATTGGCATAATGTTTAGTATTTGGCGATGTTTTGCACAATGTAGTACACGTTTAGCTTTAAAATGAACCTGATATGTCCATTTCAACATTTGTACTGCAAAGTTTGTCTTACGTAGTGCCACAAATCACAAAATATTACAAATTATTGCTAGAGGTACGTCAATTTCGCGGATTCACTTGGCAGCAGCCTAGATGTGTCAGTCCTATACAATCACTGGCCACAATCGATTATCTATTGGCTTATAATTGTACAAGCGGGTAACAAGCGATATCGCTGCGCATTATTTCCTTATTTACTACTGGCTTGCAGTAGTCAACGGCGTTTCAGAACAGCCGCCAGCAAGTCACAGACATGACAATGAAGTATACACAACTGGCGTCCAACCTGACCTGGAATGTACCTGCGAAATTTACGTACCTCTAATTATTGCCCATAGGTTGCTGTCAGATTGGTCCAAAACGGAGTATAGTAGGAGTCCAGACAGCAGAGCGAAGTGCCAGGCATGTTGTACACTTCACATAGGTCTAACTCGCAAGCCTCTGCGCCAGAGAGACAAACAACTTTATGTGACTACGATGCTGCTGTTGTAGGCCTTACGGGATATAAAGTCAGTATTAAAGATTCAACCTTTGAAATAAAGGCAGTCGTCGTTTCAACGTATAATTCCAACATTGATAATAGTTAACCTTTCGCGCTGTACGGTTGCAAGCCAATTGCCTAATGTAGTTCCGTATATTTTCCAGTTTAAATGCCACAGTTCTGAAATAAAATCAACTGAATTCTACATTTTTGTGTTTTATATTATTAATAAACTTTTTTTATAAAATTACTTAGGTTCCTATTGACTGCATAATTTATCTTTTTTGAACGCTCGCTATCGCGAACCGCCTACACTTGCCAGTCAGCGTGTTCTGTCACGTGCTTGAGACGTATAGAGAATGTTGAAACTCCTGAGGCAGGTATACTACGTTCAACATACTTCGGAGGACGCCTTTTTTGTTTATGTGCTGTTCGTTTTTGATACCACGTCAGTCAATATTTTGTACATTACAAGAATTTCTAGGTATCAATTTCACGCAGTGTACAATAAGTGTTGTATTGTAACGGCCATTTTATCCTCGTAAACAGTGCACATTTCGCTTAGCCTCTTCTGATTCGTATGTGCACCACGATTCCATTGTACTACTTGAAATCCTAGTGATGCATTGAGTCGGTCGGCTGTAGTTGTTAGTGACTATCCTTAGTTGTAGGCAACGTTCCTGTGCAGACTGAAACTGCCGGTTTATTTGTATGCATAGTAAAGGAGCAGACATATTCATGCATTGCCATGCTAATTGTGTTAAAAGACTATTTTATTTATTTATTTATTCACTCAACTAAGTGTTAGGCCATTGGCCGGTTTACAACAGATCGTGTTCAAGCAGATCAACAACAAAAAATACAGCTGGAGGTATGTCAATTTCGCGGCTTCATCTGGCAGCAGCGTAGACTTGTTAGTCCCACACACCCTCTAACCACAATCGATTATCTGTTGGCTTAAAACCATACAAGCAGGTAGTAAGTGATAGCACTTCGCATTATTTCCTTATTTACTACTGGCTTGCAATAGGCAAACGCGTTTCATAGCAGCCGCCAGCAAGTCACAGACATGACAATGAAGTATACATAATTGGCGTTCAATCTGACCTGGAATGTATCTGCGAAATTTACGTACCTCTACATATAGTTGATGTTATATTATTAAACTTAAACCTAATAAATTATTGTAAAGTTATGACAGATTAGTTACATAAGGTGATATTTACGATTATGTTTAATTTATCTTTAACAAACTAAAAAAAAATATAAAAATTCAAAATTAGCCTAAACTTACAAAAAACTGTACTATTTATCTTAAGGCATATTGTCCAGAAACCAATCTCACAAGTTGCCATTATTTAGGGTTTTTTTTTTTCGCAGTGAAGCGGTTGTGTGATAATGCATTCCCAGACAAAACAAGAGCCTAACCATAAAACATTTCTTCATTGTTTCTCTGAATTGTCGAGACGGGAACGTTGCATGCGAATAATGCTGTCAGAGGGTGGCAAAAGAGAGACTCCATACCCTCTGTAATACAAAAACGTCGACCACATTCACCATGATCTAGGTGCCAGTCAGTAACAGGCATTACATTTATGCAAGTCACACAACAGTATGAAGGTACTCCATAAACAGCTCTTGTACCCTTAACATTACCAATTAATAGGGGCCGGAATATTTCGCGGATTCAGTGACCCGCATGCTAGAATCCACTGTCCTATGCATATTCAAGCTCCGTGTATTCGTTGTTTACTGAGTAGCAGCTAGTGGACAAATAGTCGGGACTTAAGTATGCACATGACAGTGCATTCTAACATGCAGGTCATTGAATTCACAAAATTTTCCTGTCCCTACCAACTAGCGCAGGTTCTTGCGCCTGACGATCGCCCGGCGCGACTGACCTATAGGTAGGGACCACTGTTTTTCGCGAAAATAATTTTGCCCTAGTTTGTTTCAGGGCCTTACGTTCACATCTGCAGTTCGTCTCCATGGTTATTGGCAGCGTGTCCGTGTGAAGAGCAGTATCTCATCTGACTGAGCCAACTACAATAACGTTTCTGCAACACCACACGTCTGTGATTTGCCGGTAGAATCCCTAGGCTGGTGAGAGTAGAAGTATCCAATCACTGACCACGAAACATAACTACAATTGTGCACATAAGGCACCGAAACGAAGTGAGGCAAAATTCTTTTTGCGAAAAATAGAGGTCTCTACCTATAGGTCGTTCGGGATAAAGTGAGCACTGAAAGTTTTACCTTAGAAAATTATCGCCAGCCGTTACTGCATTCAACATTAACTCCTGTTGCCTAACTGTTTGCATGGTTGGCAGCGAAATTACGCAATAGAGTTGCCTGTATTTCCTATTTAAATACAACAATACAGAAACTAAATCAACCGAAATTGACATAATTATATTTTATATAATAATAGGTCTATACTTTTTTTTTCAAGCTATTGATTCATACTGGCTGCACGATTTATCTTGCACGCGCAAACATCAAGTGACGCGTCCTAGGAGGTTATACATTTCCCGTTGTTAGCCGTTACGCGCGGAAAGATACGAATTGGCTGAGAATAGAATTTTAGCAGGCCTTTTTTGAGTACTCACTTTATCCCGAACCACCTATACCAAAGGTTCATTGGACGAACCGAGATGAAATGCCGTCGTGCCGTCTCTTCGTCACGTTTACAGACGAGGCCACATGTTGGAGTGAAGGCATTACTAACATCCACAACAATCATCAGTGGACAGGCGACAATCCACAAGCAGCAACAATTTCGTATCATGTGCGTGTGTCGGTAGTGTGTGCGATTGGTGGGGCCATCTGTGTTGCCACCATGCCTAACGGGTGAAATGCACGGGGAGGTTCTCGCCACAATGTTTTGCCACCACTGTTGAATTACATGCCTTTGGATATACTCAGAATAATGTGATTCATTCACGACGTTGCGCCGTCACATTTTAGTCGTCCTGTCCGAGTTCTGTTGGATGTAACATCAGCTGGTGGATTGGTTGACCGGGACTGTGGCAAGGCCCCTACGCTCATCCGACCTGAACCTATTATACATTTGTTAGTAGTGACATGTGGAGAATCTTGTGTATGCTGTTTATAATGAAAATGTGTAGAGTGTTAACATCAGCGCATCTTTTAAGTGTGTCAATCGATTCGCGGTAGTTAGTCATGTTTGAATGTGTACGTAGGTCCATGATGAGACTTTATCATGTATGTGTAGCTGCACGAGGTGGTCATTTTAAATATTTGTTTTGATATCATTATGTTAGCACTTTAGTAGACATAGCTAATAATGTGCCATAGCTGGGTGGCCACCCACTTGGAAAACCTAGAATTATCAGAGAAATTTCAGTCCATCTGAGAATTTTCAGGTAATTTTCTTGCCTCGTTCATTTTGAGCTTCCGCAAAAGTCACAGGAAGACAAATAACGGAGATTTGAGAGCGTTATAGCAGTGTAGTTAAAAAAAAATTACCATCATGTAGAGGTGATTATACTCCATTGTCAAGTTAGTAGTTATTTCTGCTGAATTTTTTGTCAAATTCACTGGCAATATTGCCAGAAAGCACTTGAATTTTTTATCTTTATTGGGAAATGTGTTGAAAAAAATGCCAAAATGTTGTTTTCATGCTGGTGAAAATCAGGGATCATTTTGGTTTTCTGACAAAGAAATCAGGAAAAAAAAATAGGGAATTTTCTTTGTTGCAATGAGTGGCCACCGTGCACAGAATGTACCAAGAAAAACATGGAAACCTGGATAGTGTAATTTCTGGCATTTGGGGTTTATCTTTTTCAGCTACCTCCTTGATGGCAGGATAGCTGTCTGCATTTACCCTTTTTGTACCTATTAGGTAACCACACAATCGCCGATAACGTCAACGTATGGGTTTGGCGCCCACCTTCTGTATGTCGCAAGTATTGCGAGTTCATAATGTTCTGGTAGCGGCAGATGGTTGTGCGGGCACGTGGTGGGCTTAGCACGCGCTATGTGGTGTATGTAGCAGGCCACTTCAGTTGTACCCTTCGCGTGCAACCATACTACTATCGTGATGTATATTGGTGGTGGGGAGAGGAACTAGTTTCCTTGCGTCTCCTGAATCCACCCACGCTAACCTCAAACAACTCATTAGTTATTTTCTTAACACACAAATGTACGGTGGGACAGAAACTTAATCGACTTGGGAAAAAATTATAATGAATTTTTGGAACACAGCATTACTAAATTGAATGTTTTTTATTATTTGTAATAGTAATTTTGATATTACGTGTGACATGCCCGGAATTTCACTAACATTAATAAAATTTGGAAATAAATTTGTTCTGTGGGCCATACAATTTTTTTCCACACATTAAAACGAGATATGATTTATCCAGTTAAAATTAATCCAAATATTAGTCTCATCAGCAGCGAGTTACTGCGCCACCAACTCAAGATTTGGGTGCTGGGTTCCACGTTAAAATATCGGTCCCTGCAAGAGTTGTCAGACCTCAAGTAGCAATGGTGTTTTTCTCCCTGCAAATCTGGATAAGCGCTTACCGCAACTGGTTCGTAATTCAAGGGGGTCGCCTGTGTGGACGAATTTTGCGCGTCCGAGGCCTAGAAGTGCGGAAGCGGTATGTAAGGACAAGACAGCACGGGTCCTAGCCTCTAGGCATGAGAAACACTGTAAAGGTAAATATTAATTCTCAATGGACAAATTTCAAAGACAATTCTTTCAAAAAACATTTTCTCCGTCAGATTTCATAAGAAATATTGCGGTAGAAAGTAAATTAGCCACTGAACTGGCTTGCAGTCGTCTCACCGACAACTTGCCCGTGTGAGACATTCAGTGGTGATCTTTCTGTTTTATGCTATATTAATGTTTGTGTTAAAGTGGGGGAAAATATAATTTTATATTTGTTTGAAATAGTGTTAGTTTTATACATGGTAGGCTACTTGGGAGTATATTTTCCTCTTACAAAGAAAATTTAACCCAACCAGTAAACATAATGCAATTGGGAAAATCACATTAAAACTACATGTGCCGGTCTACGGCTTGAAGCACATAAAAACTATGTACAAAAATATTTACATTGAAAAAAAAATTCAAAAAATTCCTATTTTTTTTTCAGCAATTTTTTAACACAAAAATATTTTATAAAAGATTTTTATATGCTTCAAGCCGTAGACCGTGGCATGCAGTTTTGATGTGATTTTTATTCATTTCATTATGTTCACTGGTTTTCAACATTTATATAAAGTAATAATATGATAATTTTAGTTTTGAAATGCCAGTATGGGAAGACTGGCTGAGCTAATTATTTTCGTAAGAGGTAAGTGTACTCTCAAGTAATGTCTTCAGAACTAACCCTATTTCATACAAATATAAAATTATGATTTTTTCCCACTTGAACGCACTTAAGATGCTGTGCGAATATTTCAATACGTGAAAATCATTGCAAAAACACACGTATTAGCCATTTTCGTCCGCCAAAAAATATACTGTAATGAGTAGTGGGGAACTTGACATCGTTATACACACGTGTAATGCATTTTGAATATGAAACCCACCATGGGTATTACATTCTCGAGATGTTTGCCTTGCATGCGACATCACTACACCCCCACGCCCCCGCTTGAGATAGGCAGAATCTAATTTTAATGACGTGTAATTAAAGCATATAGTTTTTAAGAGGTTACGAGACGTAATAAACGCTAAGTGAACAGTTTTGGATAACGGATGTAAAAATTGATAAACGACAACCTAAGATAAGTTGCCTACCAACTATGTGAGGGAATCATTTGTTAAGGTTGTATTACTTTCGTGTAATCTCGTGTATGGTAATTAAATATATGAGAGTTCGGCATCACGTATAAGTTCATAAATATTGTATCAGTTCGGCAAAATGTTTGCACAAAATGAAAATAACGGTTCACTGGCATTGTCATTTTTAGTTTTTATATACCGGCTTCCAAAAACTAGTGATATTTGAATAACAATTTTTGGCCGTAGATGACATTGCCTTCTTAAGGAATACCTTTGCAGCAAATAGTCACTTTTCTGGGCTCGCTGCTGATGGCACTGGGAATACTCACGTAAATGTAGACGTTAAGATTTAATATTTACCGCCATTTTGAAGTTTTTCCCCTCAAATTGATTAACACTGGTAGGGGATAGACTGGAATGCATTCATTAATTTAAGATGTAAGATTGCAAAAAAGGACAATAATTACATCCAGTTTCTGCAACCTCACAAGCCAAACTAACTTTGAAATGTGTTATGTGTAAACTTGCCACCGTGTAAGATTCTACGCCCTGCCATGACTAAATGAGGTGGCGAACAATCCACCTTACAATACGGCTTGTGTACAGTTATCAGAGATGGCTGTTTGTCACGTAGGTTGATCAGTGAAGTGTTAAATAGACTATGGAGGTATTGCATTGGTCTCGCTCTGGAAACTACGTACAGTATCAGATGTTTTTACTAACATTTCATGCTTGCTCGCTCTCTATAACTGTTTAACGGGAACAATGGCGTATCTAAATCTATAGCAATTTGCTGGCCTAGGTCTTGGTTGATCTATGCGCTGCTGAGCATTGGCCGGCCTTTATCTGGGGTTGTGCGCCTGGCTACACTAGCTATAGCAGGGCTGGGATCAGCTGGTCCCTTGCGAGCCATCCCCCTCCTTCCATCTCCCGCACAAATTGCCCGCCTGATTGATGGTGCTCTCCCCCCTTCAGCTCCCCTCTCCCCTCATCAAACTTCTTTCTGACCCCTAGCCACACCCGTTTTATGAACTATACCATCCTCGTATTACTGTAGCAAACTCTTTCTACAGATTAACTTTTTCCGCTACACATTCTGTTGTCTGATAATATCGAATCGATCACGCTTAAGGGTGTTCATGTTCAATAAATCATAATTTTATTTTGTATGAAATATTGATAGTTTTGTAGACGATGCTTGTGAGTACATTTTACTCTTACGTAACAACTTTAGTGCGCTCGTAGTTTTCTCACAACGGTGCATCAAAATCAAATTTTACTTATTACACTGCCATGCAAATAGTGAAAACCAATTAACCAACTTAAACAAAATAATTCACTGTGAACTTACATCCCATGAACTATGCAATAAAACATTAAAAAAAAAAAAAACGTAATATTTTGAATTAAGTAATAATCGTAAAAGTATAGAAAAAAGTTGAAAATTCAGCAATTTTTTAAATGTAAAAAAAAAAAAAACAGTTCGCGGGAATTTTTTCAAATGTTTTATTACGTAGCTCATAGTATGTTATTTCACGGTGAATTATTTAACATCCGTAAGTCAATTGATTTTCACTACTTGCATGTCAGCAGAACATACACATTTTCACTTTGACGCACCGTTGTGAGAAAACTATGAGAGCTAAATTTGTTTCGTAAGAGTAAAATGTACTCACAAGTATCGACTACAAAACTAGCAATATTTCACATAAATATAAAATTATGACTATCGCACGTGAACACCCTTAAGGTAGTCGCCTGTTCAAGCCATCGAGCTGTGTGCAGTGCTTAGGCCGTTACAAGGGTGTTCGATATTGCTCATCGTGCATGAGTGGTGTCTGCGTAAGAGTAACATTCAACATATGTATATCCCATTTCAGCCTCATTAAAGTATACTTTTAGCTGCCGAAAATGGCGAATAAGTGTTTTACTGTCTTACTTAGGTGTACGAATGTTGGTGTAGTATCTTTAAATATATATTTATTTAAAATGAATACTAAGTCGCAAAATGATGGTCACCTCTGGATGTCTCGTATAGACGAGTTGTCCGCGAGACGACTGCACGACTTGCCTGCACGACTTGCCTGCACATAGAGGCTAGGGTGAGGCGTAATGTGTATGCTGTGTCCTTACCTGTTCGCACTTCTAGACCTCGAATACGCAACACACGTATCAGACGGTCACCTTAAGGCAATCATCTTTCATTTATTTCAAACAATTGCAAATAACTAGAATATTTCTTAACCTAATCCCTTGAAAAAATTTGAGACTGTGTACAGTCATACGATACACAATTTGGGAGAGAGTTTTTTTTTTTTTTTTTTAAATGTATCGTTTGCTAGCAAAAAAATATTTTGCTTCATTTTGACTTATTTTGACAACAAAATGTGTGATAATTCAGGGTCAAAAATGTAAAAATCCGTTTGGTGTTACAAAAGAAAAATTCGCATAGAAACGTGTTAAAACTGTAGGAATTAATTTTTGATATTTGTTTTAATTTTCGTTAAAAAATATTTTTGAAACCCTGAAAATCTAGAGAGTCAGGCATTAACAGGTGCATCATTCTCGGTAAATGTTTATTTCTGAAGTTGGTAAATGTAATTTTCTTGTATTGTTGCTTTGTAGGTTTTCCATGTCGAGTTTAAAAACGTGTAAATGTATTTCTGCATTGCGTCTGTTTATGTAGCACACACTCTTGAATGTTGGTAGACTGAGTGAAAAGTGAACTTAGCGACAAGTTGCAGTGATGTAGCAGCGCGGTGTCGGCTACAGGGCGAGCATCTGTTTACTACCAGACCAGTCAGTCAGTCACTTTGAGAGCGAACTAGTGATGTATGATGGGGGAAGGGGGGTCGTGGGATTATTGAAGCGAGGCAAAGAGAGGCACCGTGGCATTGACCTACATTCTGTTTCTGTCTGGCGGGTCCGGCCACCCCCCACCCCACCACATCTCCTCTACCTGCGCACCGAGCGCTCCTCTAATTGGTGCTGTGCTCTCTCTCCATCCACATCTTCCACTACACTTTTACTTCCGTGTCCGGACAAGCTGGGCGCATGTGCTTTCTCTCCCTCCTTTCCCATCACGTCACTCACCTCAGTCAGAGGAAATGGTAATCCGTTATGTCATGTAATTAAATTGAGGCCATTATCTTATGTTCCTTCGCTTAAGGGTGTTCAAGTGGTAAAATTAATGATTTTGTATTTTCGTGGAATAATGTTAGTTTTGTAGACGATATTTGTTAGTAAAGTTTTCTATTGCGGAAGTCGAGACGCCTAGTTTTCTTATAACGGTGCGTAGAAGAAAAAAAATCATGGTACGCTGCCGTGCAAATAGTGAAAGCCAATTGACTTACGTAAACGACATAATTCACATAGAACTGGGCTACGTAACATAACTATTTTAAACTCGGAACGTAATATTTTGAATCCTAAATAATTTGCAAAAGTACAAAAAGTGTCCACTATGACTTTTTGTAATATTAGGTTGCGTAGTCCATGGCATGTTATTTCACTGTGAGTTATATTAGTTTAAGTAAATTAACTGGTTTTCAATATTTGCATAGCAGCACACCATTCAAATTTTGACTTTGACTCGCCGTTGTGAGACAACTATGTGAGCTATAATTGAATCATGAATTTGCAAAAGGGACCAGGTCCAAGTGAGTAGATTGTCGGGAAACAACAAAAATTTATCATTTTGGATCTGGGAATGAAACTGGCTATCAATATTGTATAACCTGAAAGCATAGCGTGTGTGGAATAATATGAAACATAATTCACACATAAACTCTGTTGTCTTTTATTTATTTTTTGTAAATTAATAAAGTTCGTTGACTTCGTATCTTTTGCAAATGAAATAATATTCATTTTGAAAATGGCACAGAAAGCATGTCTTAAGTAGATATTAGTGCAATGTTGTATATTCAAGTGACAGACTAATAATATGTTACATGGAAACATGTTTTGCAAACACACCACCACCTGATACCGGATACCAATAAAGCAACGATGTGTATTTCACTATCAGAGAAAACATAATGTGCATGGTGTATATGATTGGAACCTTGATATATGCTAGTGAAAAATCTATCAAACAACATGGAAACATATTCTTCAATGACAATAATATGTCATAAAAATAATGCACCATTGCCACATTCATCGACATGTCTATTGGTCATGGCAGGCCAATGTAGTGCATTTTCGTAGAATGTGACCGCTTCGTCATGAGTTGTAACATAATGCAAACATTTTAGAATGCCTTCAAGTTATAATTTTTTGATTGATTCAGTTTCATTTCTGTAGGCTTTGTTCGTTGGCATTACAACAGGTCTCAACTGTCCTGGAATATAGCAGTATTCGTTATTTGAAAAGTAACAAAACTCTTTAAAATAGAGGCTCGAAAAGTCCTTGTAATGGCCATGCCCTGGACTTGGCACCTTTTGCAAGTTCCACATGTATTTACTAGCTTGTTTAACGTATTTCTTGTATAGTACTTGATTCCTTTTGTTGCTGACAGCCAAGATAATACTTTGGAGAGTTGGAATCTCGTATAACCTGAATTTGTTCAAAAAGTGGACTTGGTCCCTTTTGCGAATTTCCGATTCAATTGTTTCGTAAGAAGGAACTATACAAATATATATCGTTTACAAAACTAATAATATTTCGTAAAAATATAAAATTTTGATATAGAAAAAAAAATGTTATGCGCCCGGCTACTGATTTTTGTGTGAGTGACGCACGGCGCCAAGGGCGATGTTGACAGGCTCATTTGGCGCGGCATCGCCTCTACCAAAAGACAATGAAACGGCGTGCAGTGGCATTGTAGATCACTTGCCTGATTGACACTTATTATTTTAAGCAAAGTCGATTACGAGTTTTGTGAAGTAGTTTTCACACGAATCCGGCGAGTAGTTTTACGGGTATAACATGTTTAAAGCCTATTTTGAGGGACTACGAAATAATTGACACGATGCTCTGATGCTACCTTTCCGTCGTCGTTTTGAAGTGTATTCTTTTCGTACATTGAACCAATGGGCACATGTGGAATAATTTTGTTAAGGGCGCGGTCAACCGCAATTTTCATCACCATTTTTTTTTTAATTTTTTTATTTGTATCGGATATTTTTTTCTTATTTTAGGCACAAAATGTGACTAAATTAGGTTCTTATGAAATTATTTTATCTCTCATAGTTTTCGCGTAATGGCTTGTTAAAGTCATATTTTGCATGTTTCTGTTTCAACGACTACACTAAAACCAACTGATATACCAAACTAAAAAAAAAAAATCACAGTGGATAAAGACATTGCAGGCTACAATGACATGCTCATAAAATTAAAGAATAAAAATTACTTGAATTAAAAAAAAATGCTGAAACTGAAAATAAAAATTTTAAAAATTCAACAATTTTTTTATATACAAATAATTTTTATTCTTTAATTTTATGAGCAAGTCATTGTAGCCTGCAATGTCTTTATCCACTGTGATTTTTTTTTTTTTAGTTTGGTATATCAGTTGGTTTTAGTGTAGGCCTAGTCGTTAAAACGGATAACAAGCCATTACGCGAAAACTATGAGAGATAAAGAAATTTCATAAGAGCCAAATTTAGTCACATTTTGTGTCTAAAATAAGAAAAAAAAATCTCGTACAAATAAAAAATAAATAATGATGAAGAAAATTGCGGTAGACCGCGCCCTTAAAGAACGTGTATACGAGCACATGACAACGCGACGTCCGTAATGTCAGTTGGACTGTTGCTTGGTAAAGTGAGCACTTCAAAGCTATGCTAGTTTCTATTTCAGTCTAAGATGTAACGTGTATATGTAATATACATACTAGGTAATATGTAGAAACTTTCCTCATCTTTGACATAACCAGGAAGACTGCATAGTGTCGAAGATTTCACCATACTCAAAACGTTGTGTATAATGGTTAGTTCACAATTAAAAAACATAAGCACAGGGAGTTATATAACGTAACAGCAGAAACTGTGCAAATGCAGAAACCTAGTGCAACATTTCTTTATTTACAATTTAATTTTAAACAAATTATTGAATTTTTAAAATTTTAGTTTCAGCGTTTTTTTTTAATTCAAATAATTTGTATTCTTTAATTTTATGAGCATGTCATTGTAGCCTGCAATGTATTTATCCACTGTGATTGTTTTTGAGTTTGGTATATCAGTTGGTTTTAGTGTAGACGGAAACATGTAAAATATGACTTAAACAAGCCATTACGCGAAAACTTTGAGAGATAAAAAAATTTCATAAGAGCCAAATTTAGTCACATTTTGTGTCTAAAATAAGAAAATAAATATCTGGTACAAATACAAAATAAAATTATGGTGATGAAAATTGTGGTAGACCGTGCCCTTAGGGGCCTCTCTGTCGCGCTTCAAACGCGTTGCAGCGAGTTACGACTATTCTTTTTTTTTTGACAGCTATTAACGCAAATTAAATTTGTATATCTATGAAAAGAATACACACTTCAAACTATGTCGCTATTGATTTAAACATTCGACACATTAATTAGAAAAATCATTTTCGAGCCCCTCAAAATGGCTAAAATGGGTTTTCCAGACTACCGTAGATGAAAAAATAACAACCGGATTGGAAAACCAAAACTGTAGAAGCAAGTATTACACTTTGAACTATGTTGCCCACGAATAAAATAATGTGGTTACCGCTTCTAGTCTCGTGGGGGAAATGATAATAGTGAAGTACTACACGCTAGCTGAGTAGTTTGCGCGGAGAGGCGATAGTACATTATATACGTCGGTCAGCGGCAACCTTATCATTCCTGCCTCACACACACTAACGCAGCACGCAGCGTCCTGAAGTTTATTTTTCGTGGTGATAGTAGTGCTAATCTCTTACAATTTCAGCAGCCCGCGCCTGGAATGCACTGGAGGAACATGTAAAACAAAAATGTTGTCTCGACCTCCATTTAAAATAGATCTTTTAAAAAATATGGACGCTGATTTTGATAGTGCAGGGTGAACAGTGGGGGATTTCACTTTCATTAATTTGGCGTGGATGTGTGCGTGATTGAGTTGTGAATTACTTCTGTAATGTTTTTTTCCTCATTTGTATTTCGCAATGTATTTTATGTTTTGTAATTTTAAGAGACTGTTCTTTGCTTATTGAATAATGTACCTTTGTTTGATGATTTTTGTTACCACTGTGGTCAAGTGGTAGACAAGGCAATTCCGCCTTAACGTCGCCTTCATGTAAAAATGTCGAGTAAAATACATAAAAATAAATGTTTGTCGGTTATGTGCGACTTGAGCCACTGTTGCTGTAGGCGGCGGGCGGCACGCGCCGGTGAAGATGTTAGCAGAGGCGTGAGAACCGGCCGCCTGTCATTGTGGATGTGTGCGTGTGACCTTGGGCCCCCTCCCCTCCCCCCAGCCATCCTCTCAGGGGATTGTGGATGTGTAGTGGAATGGAAAGCCGGGGGATTTACGTGACCTGAGTCAATAGTCGTCGCCACGTGCCGCCGTTAGCCGGATGTATAAACTGTTCATCCCGGCTTAGATGAATTCTCTGTCGCCTTTATCCGCTTAGGAACGTATAACTACCGTTGCTCCTGTGGTTTTTATTTCAAGTTTCGTGTATTCTCCCATGAAGTGCACATAATTACAATTGAAAAGGGACGTAGCGAAAAACAAAACATTCCAGCAGGTTCTATGCTGTTATATTTGTAGGAGATAATACAAACGACCTGAACCAAATATAATGTACAATTAATAAAATCAATAAGAAAATAACACGAGAAAAACCAGGAAAAACCCCTCAAAATTGGCATTCCAAGCAATAATTCCACAAAACGGAGCGTAGGGAAAACGTACAGAGAAACATATAACGACATGAAACAATAAGCCATGTGGCTGTGGCTGCAGGTATTAGGGAGAGACTATAGACCACACGTAATGGTAAATACGGAGCTACGTGAGAGAATACGCACGCTAGGGTTCATTGCACCACAGTTAAGATTAATCCTACCACAGGTTAAGTCTTATGACAGACTTCGGCACAGGGAATATTTCTGCCGCTAGCTTCGTTGCTATCTCTAAGGAACCAGATAAAATACGAAACCGTATTAAAATTAAATTGAAATAGGCTTGGAAATGAGTGCGTGAGTGATGGGAAGTGGGCGCACGACACACTGATCATTAGCGCGGCTTGGAAATGATAGAAGCCATTAATTTAATTCACAAGTGAAGATAAATCAATTTCGCGTTTTAAATTATCAGCTGAATGTAATTCAGGAAACCTCTGTGATTGGTCAATGTACACTTCTTATCGATACCAGCGCTCAAGCGGCAGACATTTTCCCTGTGCCAAACTTGCAACATTGGTCTGCGGTAGAATAATAACCTAAGCACAGTGTAACTCCGCACTTTCCTTCATTCTTTCTTCCCTGCTGCCGACTGTGAAACAAATTGATCTTGTTTGCTTCTTGCCATGCTGTCGCCTTCCCTTGTCCGTAATGAGTAGGTAACTTACATGCTGAATATTGTACAGGAAAATGGTCACCTGGGATGCGCCCTGTAAGATGCATAACAAATAGACAAAAGGCTCTTACGATAAACGTGGTAGGTATAACCTACTCGGTAATATTGATCACATGGCCGGGATTTCCATGACTTCACGTTCACGTATCACTTACCACTTTATCACGTTCATGTGTACGTAATACGTAATCAATTGAGGTACCATATTACGATCCTTCACGTAAGCTGCAAGCAGGCAATGAATGACGTTGTGGAATCAGTCGTCGAGTATATTAGAGAGCCTTGAAATTAATTGTCAAAGATAACATTACTTGTGACACGATAGAAGACATTAACGCGTCCGAAATGTGATTGGCCCAGGCGATCACGTTGTATAACTTAACGTTTCACTTAAACAAAAAAGCTTGACATCTACAATCTTTTCGTTACGTGAAAGTGAACGAAAATATAAAGTGGCGCGATCGTGATAGGGCCCGTTCAAGTACGTTAGTCAAGGGTGTTTTCTGCGTACGTGAAAGTGAAAGTAAAGTGAACGTGAAGGCATCGTACTCCCGGCCTTACCCAGTCTTTGTATGTTTACCTGTGTTTTTCCTAGCGTACGAAGACTTCAGTTGTATGTTGCCGGCCTTAACAAAATGTAACAAAATCTGTAGAATCATTATATTTTAATCGTCGATCTGGCATACCTATAGTGCAGAATATCCTTTTGTACTGGTTCAATATAAGTACGTATATGACATTACGGTTGCGTGCTAATAATTAATTTATTCTGAACTAACCACCGAAAATGTTCGTAGCAATAATATATTACAAAGTAAAAGTTCTCCGAGACACCACGCTGCTTTTTCACATGTTTAAAAAGTTAACTATCAATTTAAAATGTTGAAAAGGCATGTGTTTGGAACGCCTAAGTAATTTGATATATATTCCATACATTTCTCTACGACTTCAAATTCTTCTGGTGACATTTTTACTCCTGTATTCTCGTCCAACAAAAACAGTACAGTCCCACATCATATTTGTTCATTATGCAAGTACAACACGAGGGAGCCTGTATTTGTTTACGTTTTACGCACTCTTTCTTTCTTTCTTTCTTCTGCTCAGGAGCAGGGCAGACCTACCGGAGTAGATTTGACAAACAGATTACTTGAATATTTAGAGTTAGCGAGAGAGATTTTGGTCGGCGTTTAACATAGAGGTCTTTAGCACTTTGGTGGGGTGACATGATATGGAGCAGCGTCGGAAAGACGGGAAGGGGGAGGGGGCGATCCTCGAAAAGACACGCCGACCAGCGGCATCGTCCGGCACGATTCCCGACGCCGCCGCCGGAAACCGAACTCGGATCACTTTTGTTTTTTTGGGCGGAGGTGGGGAAAATGGTCTAATCATTCGGCAACCACTGCCCCTTGAATATTTACAAATTTCGAACGGAGGTAGGTTGCACGCGCACGATATTTTGAATGGATTTTGACTCATTAATTTCAACTTTCGAGTAAGGTTTTCCTAAGGGTCTTACGTGTCAAACCTGTGGTAGGAATTAGGTGCCTTGGAGACAGCTTTAAAAATAGTATTAGATCCGGTTAGTGTATTGCAAACAGAAAATTCATACCTATACGAACAATGATATATACGTGTTAAAACTGCCAGAATGAATGTTTGATATGTGTATTAATGTGAGTTACTTTTTTTTCTTTCGAAACCACTGCAAAACTAAAGAGCAAGGCCTTAATCCTGTGATTTTACGTTTAAGTCCACGCTATTTAGTTTTTACTGTTTTTAGGTAGTTATTTTTTAAACTTAAACGAAAGCAGACATATTCGGCGAGGCAATTTTGTTAAGAATAGATTATGCCATGGCAATTAATTTTTGCAAAGCAAGAAATTATACGGTTACGACTAAAAAGTCAACTAGAATTTCGTTAGTTACTTGATTTGCTAAACCATTAGATTTTACCGACCTAAAAAATTCAGCCAACATGGAGAAGACGATTTTAAACAAATCAGAATTTTTATATCTGCTCTCGTTTAAGTTAAAAAAGAAAATAATCATGGATAGTATAAACTAAAGAGCATGGCCTTAGGTTGTGTTCTTAAATATATTTAAATGTAAAAACAATAGTAGCTTTTAAAATTGCGACGAGAAAAAAAATTAATCTAAAATACTGAAGTAAATTGTGCAAACAAAGCAAGCTTAAAAAAAAAGGCAAGGATTTTTTTTTAAATTAAACTAAGCATGTGTCATTTATTGACTGACATATATTGGTAGAGCGTGGTTAAGCAGTGGTAAAACACTCGCTTCGCATTCGGGAGGACCCGGTTTCGATCCCCGGCTCCGACCGACCTGATTTCGGTTTTCCCGAGTTTCCCGAAATCACTCCTGGAGAATGTTAGGATGGGGTGCCTGCCTTGGCCAGCTTCTACCCCCATCGTCGACCAAGGCCTACAGCTGTTCGAGGATAGTTAAAACATCGAAATAAATACATTTACTAAGATCTTTATAAAATCAGATGGTTATATTAATTATGTTACCACTAAGTTAACGCCACCTGTTATAAAAATTGCCTGGCAGAACCGGTTTTTAATCTGCGGGGTTGGTAGGTTTGTTATCAATAGTTCAGGATTTTCACTCTGTGGCTGAAAGTAATAAAGGTTGCTCAACGGTAGGCTCTCAAGCGCGATGGCGGGGGAAAGTATCATACCAAGTTTTGTGCCTGTCAAATATTTTTACTAAACATGATTATCGTAGTATACGCGGTATTTTATATATTTAATTGTAATATTAGTTACGTGCCCGTTTCTTCTACATTTCGTATACATTGAACACAGTTTCAATTTCTTTCACGTTTTGGTTATTTCTACTACTACTGTTTACGTTTTTTCGTTTCAAATGGCGACTTATCTTGCTCTCGAGCAGGACGTGTGAGGAATTGATCTAGAGGTCATGTGAACACTCGAACACAGGTAAATTTTACTCGGGTTCCACGGCGCTGTCTTGCTCGTCGCTAAACGTCCCAGCCGTACTGAACTTTTATACTTACTAGGCGTCAACTTATACGGACCTGAGTTGCTATATTTTGACGATAATTATTTTTTATATCATAGAAGGTAGTCGATATAGTAAACTCGCTCTGTAACTTTGTTATACGTGTTGAGACAAAATACACAGGGACTGGAAATTTTCGCAAATTCAATGACCTGTAGGCTAGAATCCATTGTACTATGCATACTCAAGCCCAGTCTATTCGTTGTCTGCTGTTCCACCGAGTAGCAGCTAGTGGACAAATGGTCGTAGCTTGAGTATGCATAGAATCGCGAAATTTTCTACTCCCTAAAAATACAGCATGATGGTGTATAATTAGTTAATTAACGAAATTTCCTTTTAACTGACAAATTAGTTAAAATATTTATACTGTTTGTTTCGAAGAAAAAAAAATTACAATATATAACAACTAATTAGCAACAAAGTTACGAAGCAATTTAACGCTATCAGCTCTCGTTTGGGTTAGAAAATAAAAGAATTATCGAAAGTAAACTGAGCGGGTGATAAGTCAACTTCAATAGGGAAAATTCCTATTTTTATTATATTTTTACTTAAAAGTGCGTTTAATATCATGAACAATGGTATCATACTGTCTTTCATTGCGTCTTTGTAACTCGAGAAAAACTTAAATAAAATGAGCAGTTTGTTTTTCGCGGCAAAAACGTGAACAGCCATGTTGAATTCCCTGTGACGTCACGATACTGTACACTTTAATGTACGTAACACACAAACGACAGCAACATACGTTCAAGTCGTGAAATTGTGGTTTATGCGGCAAAATCGAGTATGGCTTGAACTCCGAAGAGTATAAATATGGATAGTAGTTTGTTTGCGCAGCAGTAAAATGCAATTTACTCGGATAAAATCAAGGCGGACTGCATTGTTTAAGATTAAAGAAGAGACATAATCGACTGCTATTAACGATACAAAAATACAGTATACGTATGCAATGCTGTATTTTGTACAATATGTAGAGCCACGATTTTGTCGCGAAAAGATTTTTGCCCCACTTTGTTTCAGTGTCTCTCGTGCACTTCGGCAGCTTCGCTTCATGGTTATTGGCAGCGTGTCTTTGTTCAGACCCATCTCTCATTTGACTGCACCAGCCATAATAAGATTGTTGTGACTCCGTAAGTCTGTTATTTGGCAAGGCAAGTGAGAGTAAAATCATCCAATCACAAACGATGTAGCAGATCTGCAGATGTGCACATGAAGTATTGGAACCAAATGTTACAAAAATCTTTTCGCCATAAAATCGTGGCTCTAACAATATATGGTTAGCATAAAATAAATAAGCTCTTTTAAGTTAAAAATTGGTGTCAACCGCATGCATTTTGCGACGAAATCTCTGCAGCTGTAGTGTTTTGGCTGTTCCACTGGCTGCGGCAACGTCACTAGCCAATAGACGAGTTCAAGGTACCCGTGATTGGCAGCACAGCTGTCTCAATGTCGTTCGCGAGAAACGTAAAAATTACCGAGAGAAAAATGTACTTGTAATAAAATAATTGATCTGCCATATGATTTTACGTACTTTTGCAACCAGAATCTTCGATCATAGTCTGTGCCAGGTTCGGTTAAACGCATTACATATATTAGCTCGACAGGTTCACTTTTTGTACGCACGTAAACTTCGTTCGTCTGACCTTTTAAACCTAAATTTATGATTATACATAGGGTCTTAAACATTAAACTTAATTCGTAGTAAGTTATTATTTCTAGAATTTAAATTAAATTTACTTAAACTCAAACCTATAACTAAAAAGTGGTGTAAAGTGTGTGAAAGCTAGGCCTACTAGACCTATTGCTGTCTCCACTCCTTTAAAACCAACTCAAGTGAAATAAATATTCGTTATTGGCTACCAAATATACAACGCGTGAATTCCCCGAATTACTTTTACGTAACCGGGTTCGCTAAACTTGATTAGTTTTTTTTTTCTAAGTCGTTGAAAAATTCTAATACACACAATAGTGCCTGACGTGCGGTGGCTAACCATAACAAGTAAGACGACGTCATAAATGTGTTGGCCAATAATAACGCGTTTTCAATTTTTGTGGCGGCGTTTGAAAATGTGGCATTTTTAAAGCTGAATAGTTCGAAAATTACAATGTTCACGGAGCTATTGCTTTGCCTGGCTGCATTTAGTGCCGAAATAATTCGGAAGTGAAGTAAATATTAAAAACTTTTTCTAGGAATTTTCCCTATTCGCGAGGTAAACACCGCTTCGCCTCTTGGTGCTGTGTGCTAAACTAGCGTGCAGAGTTTTCGTGAAAAGTGTTTTTCAATAGCACTTTAAGCGGTGACTGTATTATTTTAATTCTGGGAAGTAAAGTCCATTTTGTTTTACAATTACGGCTGTTATTTTTTTTTCTAGCTACAATAATGTTACAAAGCCATTTTTACCACTTTAGGCCTCTCACCAAGGCGATCCGGGTTCGGTCTCCGGATTTTCGCATGTGGGTACTGTTCTTGGCGGTGCCGTTGGTCGGCGAGTTTTCTCGGGGATATCCCATTTCCCCCGCCTATTTACTCCAGCGTTGCTCCATACTTACATAATATGACACCTCATCAGCGCTAAAGACTTATGTTCAGTGCTGACCAAAATCTCTCCACCAACACTTTTTTAAGAAGCTGACAATTGCGTTTTTAATAAGCGGACATTTTTAAAACGATAGAGAGACGGTCTTCTCGTAAATGAATGCATTGGAAACATGTTTAATAGTTATACACGAACGCTGTTCATACCCCGCTACAGCGCTGCTCATGCACCCAATCCCTGGTCAGAGATGACACTGGCTAAATTAGAATCGCATCCCATTTATAGGTCTGCGCGCGCAATCTCAGCAAGCGGTGACGTCACATGTTATTAGCGCCTCGTATCACCTCGGCAGGTGTTGCAAGATGTTCTCTGTAGAATCTGTTTGCGTACGTCCGTAAATATATGTCCTGGGTGCCTATTCTATTCTCTTGTACTATCTTTGCACAGGCTGTTTATTCTGTAACTAAAAATTGTGCCTTGACTCTCAATATGAGGGTCGGACAGCAGCGTGTAGTTACGATTGTAAGCGTGTGAAAATTACTGACGGTTCTAACTTAACCTTCTAGTAGTGGAACAAATATAAAAAATGTAGTTGAGAAGTAAATTTAATCACATTTTTTTATGTTCCTTAAAATGCATAAAACGTTTAGTGTATTGTACCTGTGTGTGTAAACTTTTATTGCTTCCGTAAACTAGTTTAAGATCATTATCTTTAATTTATTTCGAACAATTGTAAATAACGTAAATATTTTTAACCAAATGCTTTGATAAAATTTGAGACTGTGTACAGTCATACGATACACAATTTTGCCAGAGCGTTTTTTTAAATAATGTACCTTTTGCTAGCAAAAAAAATTAGTTTGTTCCTTTTTGGCTTATTTTGACAACAAAATATGTGCTATTTCAGCGGCAAAAATCTTAAAAATTCTGTTTAGTGTATTGAATCAGAAAATTTCCGATACAAACGATGATATATAAGTGTTAAAACTGCCAGAATGAATTTTTGATCTATGTATTAAGTTGTGTTAAAAATAGTTTTTTTTTTTTCGAAACCATTGCATTACTAAAGAGCGAGGTAATGCAGTACCTGTGCTGCTACATCTTGGCAGAGATGGACACTAGCAGACGAAGTAAATTAATGTTGAAACTTTTATTAGGAAACCTAAATAGAAACAATTAGGCTTATGTTAATTATTTTCTAACAAAATTTAAATAGTTTGTAATTAAAATAAAATCGCGCTGTGAAAACTGACATATAATTTAGTAAGATGTACAGATGTTTTCAAAGCACAACCTACAGTGTTGCCAAACATGTTAAGATTCTTGTAGAGAAGTGTTAAGAGGTCACTAGTGAATATCTGGAAAGGCCTTCACAAGTGACTGTCTTTACCAGATGTGAAGCACAGAATAGTCTCCCTGGGAACATTGTTTCTTTCTAGGAAAGGTAAAATACTATGATATGCAGATACCACTTTTTTTTGTCACTTTAGTCCTATCGCGTGTTATGGAGAAATGTCTAAAACTTCCATTTCTAGGGCACTGGTGTTGTCTCCTCAAGGCAAAAATCCTTTAGTTTTTGACACGTACTGTAATAATATGCAGTTGCAGGTGCAACTTGTACGTTATTGGACTAAAAGTACCGTGATAAGCCCGCGAGCCTTAAGGCCCAGTCTTGCTTGTTTACAACTGGCTTCATCGCCTCTTTGCGCACCTGTCTTCACCCAAATTATGAAAGCTGGCATGATTCCAGCTAGTTTTATAAAATTGACGCTGTTGCAAAGAAAGTGAACATCGCAACAGCTGCAAGGACTGCCGAAACGTTGCAAGACGCGATTCGAAAATTATAGTATGTTGTAAAAATTATAGTATGTTGTAGAGTTTTTTTTTTTCTAATTGCGAAGCCTGCGCCCCAAAAATTTAAACGTGGCGTGAAAAAAAACTGTTGCTATTACGTTTTTCGCTGTTTCATAGTTTCATAACATTTTTCAGGTGCGGTTTATGTTTCGATCGAATACCAATCATGGACGACATCGAAATCGGGGTGCGGTACATCTAGGATTTTATGGTCAACTTTTCGTGGTGTCCACTCGCTATTGTATTTGTAGAGATAGTGGAACGAATATTGCCAGTCACCTGGGACATGTGTGGTTTTATAGGTTAAAGCAAGGTTGCTGTTATGTAGTGAATTATGAATGGTATCGCAGGAATAACGGTTTTTACTGTGATTAAATTTAACTATTTCATTTGCCGAACTTAAGAAGAAACAGTTCGCTTATGATCTAATCAAAATAATGTGAAACTGATTACGAGAGTTCGATAAATAAACGCTAAAAACGTAATTTTAAACATACAAGTTTTTGAAAGATAATATGGGACACCCTATATGATATTAGTTAACTTTATGAGAAAACATTTACCAGATGCGTATGTTAGGCGTAATATGTTCCACCGTAAGTCGGTGATTGTTCGTCAGAAATACGTTACGGTACTGGAGAAAAATTTTTGCTCAGAAATTTGGCACAAACTATTGTTTGCTTTATTGCTCCTAAATTGATTTCCGCAAATCTACTATCTTAAATAATGATTTTAGTGTTTAATTGTGCAAACCCGTTTCCGTATGTGAGCTTAGAGTGAAACCAATGCCTAGAGAGTCCCTCGTCACAGAATGAATTAATAGTAACAGAAGTGACAATACTTGGTTTTTATCATACTCGTTTACTCTTGGGATTGTCGTGGTGTCGGAGTTCGTAGAAGATTGGTTAGACTGTAGTTAAGTAGGGCCTGTTGTACTAATTGACACACGCAATGTCACATTTACCATTTATAAATGTGTAAGTAAGATACAAACAAATCACAGTATTTCTTAAAATATAACCTGTTACCAATGTCTCAAATTCCATATGGCTTTATTTACTTTCCTATTCGCCCCGAGGGGATCTCGGTGGCCGAGGGGTCAGACCTCTCGCTTCCTACCAAGGCGATCCGGGCTCGATTCCCGGCGGAGTCGTTCCCCGGATTTTCGCTTGTGGTAATCGTGCCGGACCAATCAATGCCCGCTGGTCGGTGGGTTTCCTCGCGGATCCTCCGTTTACCCCGCCCTTCCATTCCGGCGCTGCTTCCCCCCCCCCCCCAGGGCTAAGGACCTCGATGTTAAGCCCTGACCGAAATCACTCGCTCACTATACGCTCCAAAAGCTTGTACAGTAACAATGGTTAAAAATACTTCATTACGTCAAGAGTCTGTTATTATCTTATGTTGAGCCGCGAATCGTCATGTTTACCATTTGTTAAGTTTTTAGTTAATATACAAACTAATTACTACTTAATTATTCTGTGTCCTCGTAGTGTATGCGAGCGTGTTTTGTGTTCGCGAAGAGGCCGGCCTGGGATGAGAGAGGTAACCAGCTGGGAGCGATGAGTAAAGGTTGACCTATAAAACTACCTCGTGCAGAGAAGAGAAGGAAAAAAGGAAAAGAGAAACCTCTCTTCTCGTACGTCAGCGGGTTTCCCCCCGCCCCTCTATTCCTTAGCACCCCTTCGTCTCCCTCAGCCGTCATCTAGTGGTGTCTCTTTCTCTCTCTGGTTTACACACACACTCCCGTGTAAATATTATTATCCGCCAGCAGCTGTGTTGTCTGCGCGTGAAGGTCGTGACCTTCCGTGGCCAGCCACGTCACACGTACATCGTGTCCGACGTTACGACAGTCAACTGTCCGTGTGGAGTGTGCGGCGCTGTCTTGCAGTTGCAATGCTGCTCTATCCATCACCTGGTACCTCACGTGTTCCAAGTAGTTTGTGAATCGCTATGTAGGCTCACATAGAGCCAGTGAAACGAGTCGATATATATAAAAATAGCTCAAACTGGAGACGTTAAAAGGGCCTCGCTTACCACGCAGTGTGTTCGTAAATAGTGCCCGTTGTGTCGATGTATGAAAAGAAAATACACTTCAAACGATGGCGGAAATGTAGTTTCAAAACATCGTTAGTTAAAAAAATTAATTCGGACACCCTGAAAATGTCTATAAAAACAGTTTTTGCCACCTTTTTTTATCTGGAGGGAAAAAACTCGCGGGATTTGTGTGAAACTATGGTAACGTGGTAGTTTACATGAGTGGAGGAGCTGCGTTGGCCGAATAGCCACACCATTAGCCTTCCACCTAGGCGAAGCAGGCTTGATCCTCGGCGGGTTCGGTTCCGGAATTTCTGCGTGGCGGGAGTTCACTCGGCCCTCTTATTCCGTCGCTGCTCCACTCTCATCTCACCTCTCCTCGTACATTCCTCGGGTCGGACTGGTGACAGGTACGCTAGTCGCCCCAACCTTCACCCTGGCCTTCTCACGAGTTGACGTGTTTTCTGGAGGACTAGAGCAAGGGGCGCCCGAGAGTGCCGGCGCGGGAGTTACCGAGAGAGTGAAGTTTAAAAGTGCCTGCTACAAGCGGTTTAATGGGGCCAACTGGCGCGCTTTTTGAAATGTTATGGATTTTATTTGGGTAAATGTTTGGTTTATTCTTTACAAACCTATTCCACGTTCATCCAGTGTGCTTGTTTACCGAAAGAAAATACCACTTCAGACGAGTCACCACGCACTCTATCTAACAAGCGCTATAAGAAAGCCCTCAAACATGGCCTTTTCAAACTGTATTAACTCGAATTATACCAACAAAATGCATGAGAAACTATGATTTAATACTTCACAGAACGTTGCTACAGACTAGTCATCAATATGACGGTAAGCATGAGCACTAGTTCAGTGTCCGTGAGTGGCGCCCTTATTGTTCGTTCGCTTCTTTGACATAGGAACTACAGGTAGACGTGGTTCACGATCAAGTCAGCACTTCAGAAGACCATCGTGTCTAGAATAATATTAGAAAAAAAATTATTATAGGTTAACTTTCCAGTACGGCTGTTACTTGGGTTGCTGTTTTAGTATACTGTAAATTCACTGAAAGGAAGTAAGTAAACATAGGGTTTCAACAGTGTTCATTTAATTCTGAACCACTTATAGGTGGATTCCGCCTGCCCGCAGCTGTTCGAGGCATCAAAGACGCAATTACTGTTATTAAGGGGCCTCCCTAGATAAGGCTGCGTTTGTGTGTGTGAGGCAGGAGTATCAAGGTTGCACTAACCGATGTATATGGTGCATTATCGCCTCTCCGCGCAGGCCACTCATCAGCATGCAGTGCTTTACTATTATCCTTATTCCTACGGGACTTTAAGCGGTGACCTCGTTATATTATTTGTGGCTGACATAGTTCAAAGTCTAGCGCTTGTTTCTATAGTAGTATTTTCCGAAACCGATTTTATTTCCCCCGATACGGCTATCTGGAAAATTATTTTTTTTTTTGCCATTTTTAGGGGCTTGAAAATGGTGTTTCTAATAAACGTGCCGAATTTTTAAAACTATAGTGACATAGTTAGAAGCGTGTGCCTTTTCGTAGGTATGCAAATGCAGTGCACGTTAAATAGTTACGGTAAAAAAAAAAAAAAAAAGAATAGCCGCAACTTGCTGCAACGCGTTTGAAGCGCAGGTAGCGAGTCGAGGCCCCTTAAATAACTTAGTTTCAGAAACATGTGACTCATCTCAAAGATTAAAAACTTTAGAAGCCCCTAAAGGTGAAGTTCCAAAAGCTTATTTTATGGGATAAAATATGAAAAGTACTTGCGTTCGAGGAACAAAATGTGGTATTTGAAGTAAAGAGACATCTATGATTACATGTGTGTCGTACGCACCACTGTCGAGTAAAAAAATAGCTTTTGCACTTTGTTATTGCACACAATATGGCTGCTGTTACCGAAACTTAATGTTTGATTACAAATTAATTACAGTCATTTGAGGTAACCGTGTACCATTTTGGGGTGACATTGTACCAGGCATTTTATTTTAAATAATATAACTTTTGGTATTCCATCACTATGCAAACTTAAATATTGTAACAAATTCATTGATCTAGAACACAGCTGTATTTTTAAATTCTCAAATACTTATTTTCGATTTAAACTATGCTGGTGGAACAAAGTTGCCCTAACCGATACAAAGTTACCCCAAATGACTAATAAGTGCGTAGTGATTAGACAAAAATAACCCTGGTTACAGCTTGATAGAAGCTACCGTTGTATTTTAACCAGCTGTACTGTTATAGGCCGTTCACGGTAAAGTGAGCACTGCATAAAGTTTTCTTTCAACCATTTTGCAGTCATGTTTACTACTTTTAATACGAAAACTTCCGTGTAAATAAAAATAAACACCCGGTTAACCGTTTCAACACTCTCAAAAGTTATTTATATTGTCCCAATAAAAATATTTTCCATTATTTACAAGTTCTGCTGAGTGCTCAGTTTAAAGTGAACAGCCTATACAGTAGTAGCTATGACGGCCTGGTGGATAGGCATCACATCCTGTAAATGTGCTGACTATTACGGCGTCGCATGTGGTGCCTACCTCCCAGGGCAGTGTAACTACAACTGTAATATTTGCACACGTTTAACGCGACAACTATGGCTCATATAGTGTCACAACACAGGTGCTTTTCGTCTAATTACGACACACCGATTAATCACTATGGCATCCAACATCATTTTTCGGGCAAAGTTGCAAACTGCAATTTTTCACATGGTGGGGTGAGTACGACGCAACATAACTTCATTTTATCATAAATTTCTGTTTATGTACTTCACATACCCCATTCTGTTTCTTTTAACACTAAAACATTTCGTAATATCCCACGAAATATGATTTTCATGTTTCATATTGAAAGTCTTCTGTACAGTCCGTAGTATTTTAGGTATGTGAAACACGTATGCGCAAATTGAAGTACGGACATACCAGTACACACGTTAGGTTCTCGGCTGTACTAAGCATTCGTTTTCTCGTGTAAAGGGTATGTGGTTTTCGTATCAGAAGTATACAAACATGTTTTTAATAGAGCATTTGATAAGAAAAACCTAATATTTTCCCTACGTGCTGCAACTCTAATGGAACGTAGACGTCTAGTGGCACATGTAAGCACCAATTCCATTCGTCACTTTACGTGTGCTGTTATTAGAGTCGGGAAAAATTCTGGTGTTCACTGACGTGTAGGCTTTTTCAGCTGTTTATTAGCTGCTCGCTGACACTGTGAAATGGGCCTGTATTCTGCTACAGTTTTATTATTGGCTCTTCTACTTGTAGGAAGTATCCAATAAGTCAACGGTCAGTTGTGAACGTGATACAGACCTATAGTTGCTGAAACTTTAGCTTGCGCCTAACAGAAAACGCGAATTTTTCAGGTATCTAGCTATTGGTTGTTTACAGTGAAGCATTTACGTATGTGCTGCCAAAAAAAATGCAATTCACAGCGGCCTTGGATTAAAAATATTATCGTAAAGCATACGATATAAATATCGAAAGCAGGAACGCAACAAAAAAAAAACGCAAGAAATAAAATTGACTAACTGTCGTGTTGTATTCCGTCCTTGAGTTTTTTTTATATACCTATATGGAGGGGTGCGTATGATAGTGTATGTTCACTGGTAGGTATGATTGTGTAAGTTCAACTTTTTGCGTCGTGCTTGCCTTTTCGATTAGCACGCTCCTCCCTAATGTGTTTCAGACGCGTTTTGCAGTAGCCAAATGTCCAATACAGAAGCAAATGTGTGCGCCCACACACTCGCGAAATACCAAAAACACAATCACCAGGTACTGGTGGTTTTACGAGTTTACCGACGCGCCGGTAAAACTGTCACTTGAACTTTCTTGTGTTGCGATTTCTGAATTTGCGTAGTTCAAACGAAACATTTGTTCAGGTAGTAGGAAAGAGTGTCCCAGCATTCGCCTAGAGTGATTTCGGAAAATTCTGGAAAACCAAAATCATGGTGGCAGGAGCCGGGCTTCGAACCCAAGGCGAGTGTTTTTCCACTGCTTCACTACGCTCGGTTATGGAAGAGTTTAAAAGTTGTGAACTGTGGATTACGCATAGTACTGCTCGTTGTCACGTCGACCTGTTTTTAAAACTGTTAGACACGATAAAAACAACACATTTGCATCATTATCGACTATGAGATTAAAATACGCTGTGATTTTTGGACTTAGTATCGTTGGGCGTGTTATTGCTGATTGGTGTTGATGTTTTCAGCTGCAGTCGACTCTGAACACTTTTCTTTCGTGTGTACCGTGGCTAGA
>PNEQ01134080.1:35790-48642 GCA_003012365.1 Medauroidea extradentata
TGGCAGTAGGTTGCAGAGTGCTGCTGCTTTATTTTCTGTTTTCTGTGTGTTTGCCCCCCCCCCCCCCCTTCTCCTTTCCTTACCGTCCCTTGCCTTTCGCCGCATCTTCCCCATCTCCTCTTTCACAACAGGCTCACGTGACACAGAAGAGTTGACTCACGTGATTCGTTCCGACCCGACAGACCTGTTAGCCTGCCTTCTCTGTGCGAGCCGCTATTGTATTTTAATGTTGCCAGTCCTGCCACTTGTCCGCCTGGCTGTCGTATTGCTAGGTCAAGGTCACGTGTTTACATTTGTAGGGAGTGAGTGAACGCGGAAGTTGACTAGTATCGACATACCTGGACCAAGCGGAAGCTGTGCAGGCGAGTCTTTTAGGGAAAGTAAAGTTCGACTGAACAGCAGATTTATTTGAAACCAATATAATACAATGCATGTTGGACGAAGCGGAACGGAACATGTAACCAAATCTTTCCAGACGATTGCCGGCGTGAAAAGAAGAAATTTTGATATATAACACCCGCGGATTAGAAGCCCTTACGGGCGAAGTGCGAAAAAAACTTTTTGGGTGACGTAATATTCCAGCTAGTTTCTGAAGGCCATGGCCTTTCATTTGTTTCAAACATTTGCAAATAACGCTAGCATTTTTTAACCAAATACTTTGAAAAAAATTGAGATTGTGTACAGTTATAGGATACAGAATTTCGGCAGAGCATTTTTTTTTAAAATAATGTACCGTTTGCTAGCATTAAATTGTTTTGCTTCATTTTGGCATATTTTCACAACAAAATATGTGATATTTCAGGGGCAAAAGTAAAAAAAAAAATCTTTTGGGTGTATTGCAACAAAAAATTCAGATACAAACTATGATATACAAGCGTTAAAACGGCAAGAATTAATTTTTAATATATGTATTAATTTGCGTTAATATATATTTTCGAAACCACTGCAAAACTGAAGAGTGAGGCCTGAACATTAAAATTATTTCTGAGAAATATGAAACCATGTTTTGTCTGTTCATTATTTCTGTGATGTAATAATTACTTTATGATAACAGACATTATGCAGTGTCGGTGTAATTAATACACTTTTTGGCATGCCAAAGCATGTTCTGTTATTCCTAGCGTTCATTTTGTTTGTTCGTGGCAAGTAGTATAGTACCCTGAATCTGTTATAGAGTTTCATGGCAAAGCTTTTTGGAACAGAATAGTGCAAAAATAAATTAAAGAACTTTGAAAAGAAAGTGTCCCATACGAAATGCCGTATTTAAGTGAGTACAAAAAATAAATTACGAGTCGGGTGTGAGAGAGAGGCATATCATGCAATGCATGCTGTAGAGCAGAATGTCTCCCACAGATTTTTTCTCAAGTCGAAGCTAATTTCTGATTTATATATCATTAGCGAACTTCATCAGTTGTAGAGAGAGAGTATGTGAGAGAGTGTGAGTGAGAGAGTGAGAGAGCGTGAGAGTGAGAGAGTGAGAGAGAGAGAGTGTGAGAGAGTGTGAGAGTGTGAGAGTGAGAGAGAGTGAGAGTGTGAGAGTGTGAGAGTGAGAGAGTGTGAGAGTGAGAGAGTGTGAGAGTGAGAGAGTGTGAGAGTGAGAGAGTGTGAGAGTGAGAGAGTGTGAGAGTGAGAGAGTGAGAGAGTGAGAGAGTGAGAGAGTGTGAGAGTGTGTGTGAGTGTGCGAGAGTGAGAGAAATTTGCAAGTAAAATAATAAAAATTTGGAGTATCAAATGTAATTTACACTGGTCCTTGAAAAATTAGTAGAAAGTCCTTGAATTTAATTGTATGTTGCTGTAAGAACCCTGTCATGTAAAAAATACGGGGTTTTCATCATTCGGTTGCATGCAATATGGTTACTATGACCGAAAAGTTGTGTTTGATGATATAGTAATCAGTGTATTGTAATTAGACAAAAAGGTACATTGTTGCAACTCTCTAGCACCCACCGTTTTCGTTTAAGATCACAGTTCACCTCGGTTTTCAACGTCTTTTATATTTTTATATTTGTGCTAGACATTTTTTTTTCTTATTTTCGACATACATTGTGACTTAAATCTTCCTCTTAGAAAATTAGTGTATATCTCTCATAGTTTTCGCGTAATTAGTTGTAAACGTCAAAATTTGCACTTTACGGTTTTATGTACGCCACTAAAACCAACTGACATACCAAACCAAAAATATTCACAGTGTATAACAATGTCGCCGGCTATGAAATTACACATATAAAATCCAAAAATTTAATAATGCTGTATTTAATAAAAATGCTACATTTTAAAATAAAAACTTAAAATAATTTTTTTTAATACAAAAATTTATTTATTTTTGTTTATATATATATATATATATGTAAAGTCATAAACTACAACATTGTAATACACTGTGAATTTTTTCGGTTTGGTGTATCAGTTGGTTTTAGTGGCGTACATAAAACCGTAAAGTGCAAATTTTGACGTTTACGACTCATTACGCAAAAACTATGAGAGATACAACAATTTTCGAAGATGAAGATTGTCACAATTTATGTCTAAAATAATAAAAACGATATCTGGTACAAATATAAAAATTTAAAAAGACGTTGAAAACTGAGGTGAACCGCGTCCTTTAAATGAGCATAAGGTTACATTTGTTGCTACGATGGCCTTGAGGGTAGGCAACTCTTCCTACACTTGAATGTGAATGTACGTGTAGTTCTCAGATTCCTCTTTTTAAGGACGTCTACAGCCCTGTTAAAATTAGAAGTGAACCTTGGGTACATGTCAAGTCTTCTTTTCATGGTAAAATTGGTCAGATGTTTCTAAAACCCATCACATTGAATCAGGTATATAGAAAATTAGAAAACCGCAGTGAACTAAAATCGGATATAGCCTACTGAAGTACGTGCGAATATGTAAATAGGTTAACAGCTGTCAACTCAAAATTATAATTTTTTAGAAATAAAATATATTTGAGTTTATTTATTATAATTGTGGCTGTGATAAAGCAGAAAGTATGACTATGCGGTTGTGTGAAGTTAGAGTTAGTGGACTGCATGTAGTATTCCACCGCGTTGAAAAGTCCGAAGAAGAATATAATTGAATTAAAGTAAACTACCCGGGATTCGATAACTGTACTTTAAAAATGCCGGAAATTACTCATTGAATAACTTAACTTTTTTTTTTGTACTGTACTTATCTATACTCTGTTCTTACGCGCAGCAGTTGGCGGCCCTTGCATTGCCTTTCTTATGGACCTAAATTTTTATACGCTTATCGTGCTATTTGCGAGGATATTTGCTTTTTTAGTAAGAGTGAAGTCAGCAAGTTCAATTCTTAAGCTTTGTGTTGAGCTCTATGTTTTTTTTATTTTATTTTGGCTGGTTTGATAGCTCACTTAACAACATTATTGCTGTATTAAAAAAAATAAACTTTTGTAAATATTTAAAGTGGGTATCGAATTGAGGAATACGAACGAAATCGTATTTTCCTCGTTATGGCAGTGAAAATAAAATGTTAGTAAAATGTGTATCAAATGTATTCTAATAAACAAGGCACGTTTAACATTTAAAACATATTTATACAAGAATTTTTTAATTCAAAGTTTAAGTTTTTCTTAAGGTTACTAGTTCTAGGTTTGTTTGTTTCTTTTCTTTAAGTGTTTCTAAAACATTATTCTAATTTTAAAAAAACTTAACGAAGATACTCTTTTAAGTTATATACGGACGTTCTTGAATTTTTTACCGAAAAATTTGCCGACTTTACATATACTTTCAAATCGAGGAATACAGGCTAAAAATGAAAAGCTGTGGTTTTATTATCAGATCAATGTTTATTTACGTTCATGTCACTGAACTTGCGTGCAATCATTCTGCTGTGGTTTTATTTCTATTAGCTTTTGATTCGTTACGCTGTTATAATTTGATGACGTAAGAAAGGTTAAATAATGGTGTGTATTCCCATGATAATCATGTCCTGCAGCGGAAATTTCCTGCTTAAAAATGCCGGGGAAATGCCAGTTCCACCATTTTTTTCTTTCACAAAATATCATTAGAAACTGTAGCTGTATGGTTTTGTTGGATATTTCATTTCTAATAAATGTTCTTGAACCGCAGAACATCCAGAGTTACGTAGGAGAACCACAGGCCCTTTCACAAGATCAAATTTTGCTTTAGTTTTTGTCAAACTTATTGAATGTCGTGTGACGCCATCTGACGTCATAACTGCAGTCGTTTTGTCTGACTATTTATTGAATGTTTTGAATTTCGTCAAAGAGTTTAGTTTCGAACATGTTTGACATTTTATCGAATGAAATTATTTAAAATCAGATAATAGCATTTTTCTGGCATTATAAATTCAAATAAGATAATATTTGAGATATGTGTGCGAGTTGAACCAGTTTAAAAGTAAATGCAAGCATAGTTTCTTTTAAATAACACATACTAAAATAACGAGAAATTTTGTTTTGGTTTAACGAATTATTTTTGTGTCGTGCACGGAAACTTTGTGTTTCATTCATTTACAAATCGTGTGATTGATTACTTTTCAAGTGATCCTTTCAATGTTTATTGAATCAAATTTCTTGAATCGTGGGGTTATTCAATAATTCAAGAAATATTTGATTAAGGGGAAAGGGTCTTAAGCACGAGAAAATGAGCAACGAAAGGAACAAACTAAAGTTGCAATTATTTACTAAGTATATTACTGTTTCGGAATCATTTTTGTATGTTGTTGACTACGGCCATTTCGGGCTGCTTTGGTTTGTTCCTGTCATTGCTCATTTCCTCGAACATAGTTTGTGTGTTACTGTGGGTTTGTCACTTTAGAAACTTAGTTGATTTTAATATATCTCTATACATTTTGTGATCCAGCAGAGCTTGCACATTTTCACTTCCGTGCCTAACTCCGAGTTATGTTGTCTCCTTTTACTACCGTACCTCACATGTTCCATCCGACCTTCTTTCTTCGGATTATTTTACTTTATTACAAAATATTAATTCCTTTTATTTACTTTTTTATTACAGAAGCAAGCCGTTTATTCCTTTCCACTTCTGAAGCGAAATCTTCGTACGAGCCATACGATCCTTGTGCCCATACGTTTTTAAACACCTGCGCACTTAATTTAGGATGGCATTTCATTAGGAGAACCCCTTTACGTTTGTTGTACTGGCAGCCAGTTTGCCTGCACGTCCCATTCTTAGCAGAGCTTGTTTCAAAATACGGGACTATTATGGATTGGATTGTCGAACGAGGCGTCCTTTTACTGTCGGAAGTGACCAGTGTTTCACATCGGTAGGTATATTATGGATTGGATTGTCGAACGAGGCGTCGTTTTACTGCCGGAAGTGACCAGTGTTACACATTATCGGTAGGTGTAGTGTGGATTGGATTGTCGAACGAGGCGTCGTTTTACTGTCGGAAGTGACCAGTGTTTCACAGTACCGGTCTATTATGGATTAGATTGTCGAATGAGGTGTTTTACTGTCGGAAGTGTCCAGTGTTACATATTATCGGTAGGTATATTATGGATTGGATTGTCGAACGAGGCGTCGTTTTACTGTCGGAAGTGACCAGTGTTTCACAGTACCGGTCTATTATGGATTAGATTGTCGAATGAGGTGTTTTACTGTCGGAAGTGACCAGTGTTACATATTATCAGTAGGTATATTATGGATTGGATTGTCGAACGAGGCGTCGTTTTACTGTCGGAAGTGACCAGTGTTACACATTATCGGTAGGTATATTATGGATTGGATTGTCGAACGAGGCGTCGTTTTACTGTCGGAAGTGACCAGTGTTACACATTATCGGTATGTCCAAGTGGATTATAATTCGTTATTGAGAATTGTTGAGTCATAATTAAGTGTTAGTTAAAGTTTTTGTATGCTCTTCCATTTGTGTTTTTCACAAACAGCATTTATTCAGTACCGATGAGAGGGTTTCGCACGCCTTCAATCATTTGCACGTGTTGTGAAGAGTAATAAGAGCTTCCGCTTCCCTAGTTGCCTCGCAGTGTTCGTCACTATTCCGTACACAGCTGTAGTATGATGTTCACTCTTATAGATGTGAGTGGACCCGTTGACATAGTTATGTCCGCAGACCCGTTGGTTGCTACGTGTGATGTTGCCGCGAACACTGGGCCTCTGACTGAACTACAGCTTGTCTGAGCCTTCGTGTTATTGTGTATTGTTTGTGGTGATACTCATAACGCCTTGTTACCGAATTTTGCAGTGATTTTGACAATTTTTTTATTGCTACCTAATACTCATATAAAAATTTTGCTTCACAGCTTTGCCATTTATGTTATAATTTGTAGCTTTTTTTTTTGTGGAATTGTACTGAACTGTTTTTTTGATATTATCACCCAAAGTACCAAATTTTTTTTGTCTTGAAAATAAGCGTAAAAGGAACAAATTATTTTTTGCTGATGAATGGTACATTATTTTTAAAAATGCATCCACTGTATTGCGCATCGTGTAACTGCACAGTGACTCAAATTTTTCAAAGCTTTTGTTTAAAAAATAGTTGAGTTATTGTCACCAGTCTGAAAAAAAAAAAAAAAACTCGGGAACAAGCCCTTAAGTGGACTCCTTGCAACATTTTAATTGTTTCAATAACCTCTATATTTGTGTGAGATATGGTTTGTTTTATAGACATGTATTGCGGCTATGTTTTTACAATAATAAACATTTTTTAACTTTCATAGTTTTTGTATAGTTGCGTGTTAAAGCTCAATTTTGCATACTTCTGTGGTGTACAAAAAACTGACTTACAGAACCGAAATAATTCACACTGTAGAACAATGTCGTGGTCTCCGTCAAGACACATATAAAAACAGCATTGTTTTTTTTTGTATTAAAAATGCAGACATTGGCAATTTTTATATTTTTTATTCAGATTTTTTAAAAAAATTAAAGACAAACTGTCAATTCACCCGTTTTTTCTCCATATCTTGACTTAGCCAATGTCACTTATCAGTGTGAAATTTCGTTTGTGTATATCAGTTGGTTTTTCGTTTCTTTTATAAAACCCAATTTATACGAATTTGGGCTTTGACATGCCACTAACTTATACAAAAAATATGAAAGCTAGTAAATGTGTATTACTGTAAGAATTAATCACCTCGTACGTCTAAAAATAAAACGTTGTACGAATATAAAAATTATCAAAATAAATAAAATTTAACGAGGAGAACTCACTTAAGAATAAGAATACTTTTTACATGTACTAATATTTTTGACAGATGATATTGTCGTATGTTTGACGTATTTAATTTTTGTGCATCGTGTTATAACAGGCCATTTTACCATTGATAGATTACTTAGTATGAACAATGTAAATACAGTAAATTATTTTAGAATCTTCGTATTCCGTAGTGATCTGCATTGCTTACATATTGTGATAGTGCCAGAGATATTTGTTTAGAGTTACTGATATTTTGTTTAGTTTATCATACAGGCGAGAGGTAATAGGTTGGTAAAGGAGTGATTTGTGTCACGGCCAGTCACCCCAGACGCAGCAGGGAAGGGAAAGCTGGGGAGACTATCTGAAGGCTAGCCAGTGGCCTTGAGCCGGTGTAAGAGACAGCTTCGAAGACGGGAACTAGGTCAGCATAGAGGCGTGTCTTTGTCAACCCCTTTGCGTGGCAATTTAATATTAGCTGCGATTGGTTCTTTAATGGTGTCCAAATGGGGAAAAAGTCATAATTTTATATTTGTATGAAATGGTATTTGTTGGAATACTTTTTCGTCTTACAAAATAATTTAGCTCTGCCAGTTTTTCCGTAATGGCGTTTCAAAGTCAAAATGTACATTTTTTTATTTCATACTCTCGAAAACCAATAAACAAAATGAAACGAAATAATTCATAGTCAAGTTATGGGCAGATACGTTATAAAATAACTAGGCTGTTACTGTGCTCTTTTGTTACATGACCAAATTGAAGGCTGACATATTGCAGGCGAAGATAGGGAATTGTGTACTTTACAGTGGATGGGGGAGGGGCGAGGCTAAACAGTAAAAGTTGGTACATGGCATCGCATATTGTGGGCTGCAATATGGCGCCGTTCAGTTTGGTTAAACATAAAGATAGGCCGTCAGCACTGGTCTTGCAACCCTTGGGCATTGGCTACAACTTGATACAACATAAAAGTATTTTGTATTTCATAATTGTTTCTGAACTGCTACTTTTAGCAAATTTTTAAAAATACAAACTACGTAATATTGTAGTGATGTGATGCTTTGGAACGACTCTTCAGTCATCGTTTGGAGTGTATTTTCTTTTCGTACATTGACACATTGGGCATATGTGGAATAGTTTTTTTTTTTTTTTTTTTACGTTTTTGTGAACACGCTGCAACGCATTTTAAGCGAACGGTAGGCGAGGCCCTTAATGCCATTATCTTTCATTTATTTCGAACAATTGCAAATATTTCGAATACTTTTTAATCAAATGCTTCGAAAATAATTGATACAGCGCACAGTCATACGATACACAATCTTGCCAGAGCGTTTCTTTAAAATATGTGCTATTTCAGGGGCAACAATTAAAAAAACCATTTGTAGTGTTGCAATAGAAAAATTCAGTTACAAACGATGATATATAAGTGTTAAAACTGCCCGAATGGATTTTGGATAAATGTATTAATTTGCGTTAAAAAAAATATTTTCGGAACCTCTGTAAAACTAAAGAGCAGCGCGAGGGCGTGGAGTAGGAAGCGCTGGAAAAAAAAAAAAAAAAAAAAAAAAGGGAGGGGTGTGTATTACTGTTGTCGCTGTATCATGGTGTGTAGTGTGGACTAATGCGAGGATGTCTCGCCGTGGGCACGGCCGTAGAAGAACAGGTCTGGACACTCGCCTATCTACCAATGTATTTGGCTTGACCCCCTGGTTGTTTCACTGCAGTTCACCAAGTTACCGATAATGCTATACGTTATTGGCTCTGTAATCTGGGCGGTCGAGCTCAAACTCCGCCCACTTCCCTCCCACTAAGATAAACAATTTATCAAAACGTATTTTTTTTATCAAATGATGAAATACATCCTTCGTCAAAAAATTTTAAATCCTGCCTCCAGAAATCTTTATTTTATGACGCTAACAATCGAAAAAAAAGTGGGCGAAGTTTGAGTCCGACCACCCGGATTACAGCGCCAAAAAGCACAACATTCTCGATAATTTGACGAACTACAGCCAAACAACAAGGGAGTCAAGCAAAATACATTGTTAGATAGGCGAGTGTCCAGACCTGTACTTCTACGACCGTGGTCGTGGATTGGCGCCTTAGTCCGCGAAGGAATGTGGCTACTTCTTCTTCATGGTCATCACCGGGGATGGGTGCTCGGGGTCGGCGTTTCTGGGAGACGCGTCAGTTCGCACTTTGAGAGAGGAAACCAATGTGTGGTTGTTATTTAAACAGGCGCAGTCGCAGGACTGTTTGAATTATCGTCGCCGGGAAACCGCAAAGCACCTGGAATATCTCGTGGTGTTGACAGACTAAAGTCGTCACTTCTGAAATATTTACAAGTTCAAGTGTTTTATTCTGTTAAGGCTTGGCGTCAGTCTCATTATTATATTTTTTTATTTTTCCCTTTTTTAACATTCTGAGAAGAAAAATGTGAAATGTTCTATTATTGCTTGTATTCTGTTTACGTTGTGATACAGTACAAGAAAATATTGCAGTTGATCTTAATACGTGTATGCAGGCCACGATCAGACCACACACACACATATATTATATTTTATGTATGTTATATTCATAGGCTATGTATGTATGTACTTAATTTGTTGAATTGATTGCGGCCTAAATGCGAGTTAAAAGTTAAACGTGCTATTATTGTACTGTGGAGCAAGGTAACTATAGACTTCGCGCTGTAATTGCAAATTTCTTATATTTCTTATAAAAATTTCATAAAAGCAAAAAATAATCCAATATGGCGACTGATGCGGAGTCTTAAGGCGGCCGCCTGTCTGCCTTGGTAAACAGCGTTGCATAGTGCTAGCAGAACGCTTTTTTTTCTTTTAAGAAACTTCTCAACATGTTTCTAATATGTGCATTTACGAAAAGACCATGCAGTTCAAACCTTTTCTGAATGGTTGTTTAAATCATCACTTTCATTAGAAAGATCATTTCGGAACCCCTCAAAATGGCTGAAAACGGCTTATTTTATCTGTTATACCCAAACAACTCAAGAGATTTGTGTTAAACTACGATATAAAGGTGTGTTTCACTTCACTTACAGCTTTTCACTAATAAAAATATGGGGTCACCGCTGCAAGTGTCAGGCCAGTGATCCTCGGTACCACTGCATGACGTTTCAGTGTCTTGCGGTAGAGGTGATACCGAACCAGATGAGTCGGTCAACATCGCCCTTGGCGCCGTGTCTCACTCACACAAACACACCGCCACTAGATGGACGCCTTAATAGAACCCCCTCCCCCAACCCAATTAATCGAAAATCTATTAAAGTAAATATATACCGTTCTCTCCGAATAAAATCAATCCGAGAGAAAAAAAGGTTATGGTGTATAAAGTTTTGATATATACTTTTGTATAGAATCTGACATATTAGGCCTATTGTGTGTGAAAAATAAAATAGAACGGGGAAGATTTGAATGAAGATGATTTTTTTGTCGCCATCTTAAAAAAAAATTGTTGCCAGTTGCCAGTTTCTTTCCTCTCGATATTTCGCGAATTTCATAAAACGGCCACACACAGTGTAACAGTTACGTGCAAAATTTAAACGCACGGAATAATAATAATAATAATAATAATAAAAATAATAATAATAATAATAATAATAATTATTATTATTATTATTATTATTATACACCGTATCACAACTTTTTTCCGTATTTTTTTTAACTATAGAATTCGTCGAATATGAACTTCGTTACTGTATAGTAAGGTAAATTTGGAAAAAAATGTATGGACAAATCATATTTTGCCATTACTTAGATGTTATGATATTTGACTATAAATGGAAACAACTAACGTATCTGTTCATGCTGTGTTGGTGTGGAAGTGCACATGCAGGGCGAGAGAGTAAATATCTTACAATCAGGGCTACTTTATAATAATGCGAGGTCGAGGGCAGCATTAATTTGAGGCTACCCTCTTTTTTCTATGTGAATTGATAATTGGCGCTTGTAAGACCTCATACTTTCCAGACATGTTGGCTGCGTTGTCTTATCTCTGACCTCTGCGAACCTGGTTATCAATGACGTCTTTACATGTACTTTACACTGGAAACCATATTCATCAGCAACCTTTTATGATTTCATAGGAACTTTATAAAAACCTATCCATTAAAAATAATAATGTACATTTTTTATCCAAAAAGTGAGGCTCCCTAGAATGTGAAACCCTGATAATGCGGCCACGTTTACGATGTTTGGAAAGTGTGTGTAAAATTGTGAAAGAACTGTGGGTAGGAGTGTGGATTGTGTTAGGAGGTTTTTGTTGAAGAGAGTGAGTAACTGTAGATGTAGCATGCCAGCTGCGCGATGGATTGGCGCAGATGTTGTGCGCAGTCGCGCCTTCGTCAAACAACTGGCAACCTTCGCTCTCAGCAGGCCTTCCTAACTTGAATAGGACAAGCGGTAAGCTTCCAGAGTGACAAGTTATGCATCGAACAACAATTGCTTTAATGAAGCAATGCGTACTGAAATTAAGTATATGTAATAAGGAATGCGCAAATACTTAATTTTATTTAAAATTATCGAAAGTTTCATGTAAGCTAATAACAAAAATTTCTATATGAAAATAATTCAGAGCTGCCAACAAGTAAAGGAAAAAAATATCTAAATAATATTCAACTTCGTATTCTGATAATGTAGTCATTAAAATGGATATTTTTATTGCCAACTTGCTGACGTCTTCGACCAAAAATGTCACCTCATCATTAAGGTTCTTATCTAGGTAGACTGCGTTGGTGTATGTGAGGCACAAAACCAATGGAACGTTAAGAGTGACGTCGGTCGGCGTATATACTGCGTTATCGCCTCTACACGGAAACCCAGAAACTGGCGCGCAGAGCTTTACTATTATTCATTTTCCTATGGGACTTTAAGCGGTGACCATATTATTTTATTTGCTATACTTATCGTACAAAATCCAGCGCTTATTTCTATTATTTTTTTTTTCGAATCCGGTTGGATTTTTCTTAGATACGTCAGTTTAAAAAAAAGTTGTTTTTAGCCATTTTGATAGTCTTGCTAAACGTGTTTTCCAATAAGCGATGCTAGTTTTTAAACTGGTAGAAACATTGTTTGAAATGTGTTTTATTTTCGTAGATGTACAAACGTAATGCGCGTTGAGATGTTTCTTTCAAATATAATTACTTGTAACTAGCCGCAATGCGTTTTAAGCGCAGGTAAATTAGTACCTTAAGGGTGCCGCCTACCCGCGCGTGAGAGGCTCAAAAGCGACGGAGCTGTAAGGTCGACCGTGAAGCGCGCATCAAATGTCGCGTCGCCTCAACGAGCCAAGCGCTGAACTAGCGTGCAAGGTTCCCGCCGAACGGTTTTTTTATGGGACACTAAGCGGTGAACATATAATTTTATTGGTGTAAAGTCTGCACCTAAGTTCAGTGCAGGTAGCAATCCGAGTTTCACGTACTATCCGGTTAGTACATTTTGAAGTACGGAAGTCTGAAAAGGCCGTTTATATCCATGTTGGAGGGCTTAGAAACTGTTTTTAATGAGCGTGGCGTCTTAACAATGAGGTTCCGACCTTGTCTGAAGTTTGTTTTCTTTTCGTACGTTGGCACAATGGGCACACGTGGAATATTTTCGTAGACCGAAACGTATTCATTTTAAGTTTATCTACGAAAGAATACAAACTTGAAACTACGTTTACACTTCTAAAAATTTAACACGCTTG
>PNEQ01134080.1:48742-67960 GCA_003012365.1 Medauroidea extradentata
TATATATATATATATATATATATATATATATATATATATATATATATATATATATATATATATATATATATATATATATATATATATATATATATACTTTTGTACTTCCGAAAAATACCACCCGAATTCGCGAGTGCGAAAAGAGATTCATGCGTTGAGCTTTGCTTCATTATAATAAAAAAAATTAAGTTAAAGTCGTATAGGATAAAGCCTGCAACAGAAGCATTGCACGGCAGTTTAGCGCGTTGCTAATAGAGGCGATGTGCCACGATGGAATGGCCTGTACAAGCACTTGCGGAAGCTCTTGTTTCCTAGTCTCCATGGAAGCAGCTGTGGAAGGTTCTGTGGAATAAACCTGTGTCACGATACCAGGAGTGGCTGCCAGACAACCAAGATTGTTCTCGCAAACAATCTGCGTCCTCATCGAAACAAGTTTCGTTTCCACTTCTACGCTTGTAGTTCCTGGACGCACTTCATTAATAGCATGGATGTTTTTGATAACTATAGCATAACGCAATTATAGCTTCGGCCGACCTCATTGTGAAATATAAAATCAGAAACGAAAATGGACAGTGGAGGCCTTTTTCACACCCTGCAGCATGACGCCGACAAATGACAACCACAACCCTATGATTGGCTGAAATTTCCAACTTGTAGTTTTCCTTCCACAGAAAATAGCACCGGACCAAACATGGAATCCTCCACGAAAACAGCCAGCGCTCTGCCGTACCTTCCACAGAACCCTCCACAGCACCTGCCATAGCAGCTTCCATGGAAGAAACTTCCGTCGTGGCACACGGACTTTATAGAGGCGATGTGATTCTCGTCGAGTGTGGTACTTTGACTCTTATCGCTCTGCATTTCCCACTCGTGAAAGGTCACCCAACGGAACCAAATAACTAGGGACTGGAAAATTTCGCAAATTCAATGACCTGCAGGCTACAATCCATTGTACTATGTATACTCAAGCCCCGACTATCAGGCCACTAGCTGCGACTCGGTGGAACAACAGACAATAAACGAATAGACGGAGCTTAAATATGCATAGTACAATGGATTATAGCCTACAGGTGATTGACCTCGCGAAATTTTCCAGTCCCTCCGAATAAGGCGTACTCCCCAGCTCCGCACTAGCAGATGCTACGATGGGACGATAGAAACATACTGCGAGAAACCTGCACTTTTCGGTCATACCTATTTACGGTCGACTGCACCGTCATATTGAGTACAATGTAAGGTGTCTCTGAGAGAAATATTCATTGCAGGGATGAAAAATGAGTGAAATCTAAGGAAGTACTGAGCTAGTCTTTATAGGACTGTGTACGTGGGTGTTGGGCGGTGTGGTGGCGTGTCACGCGAAAACGTTTTTACGCAAAACCGCTGAACTGATTGTTGTTACTGGTATCTATGACAAGAACACTCACTTGAAACTAAAGACGCCTTTTGACAATTCAGTATGCTTGTTAGAAACATGATTTCGGGCCTCCGGAAATGGGCTAAAATAGCTTTTTTAGACTGCCGTAACTCCATAAATACGACCTGAATCCGTAAATTGGAACGTGAGGTCCGTACATTGGTCTTTACTTCATACTATGCAAAAATAAAATTTTAGGGTCACTACTTGGATGTCCTATAGGATAAATAGTTCTAGGTGCACGCCAGTTTAGCGCGCTGCGAATAGACACAATGTGCTTATCGTCGAGAATGATGCTCTCTGGATCTTATCACTCCGCTGTTCTTTGACGAAGAACTTACAGACGTGTATGGTAACAAGTCCTACCTGGAACATTCTGACGCCGTCACTACAATAGCGAAGTATTGTCTGTATTTAGTTACACTGGACGATAAGTATATGCGACGTAGACATTGGCAGTGACGCAACGATGAACGACGAGGCATCAACGAGTAGTGTGCGACGACGGGAGTGCTGGAGTCTGTGTGCGGATTGTACATTTGACGGATGAGAAAGACTAGAATTAAGGGAATAGTATTATTGATTTTATTGAGAAACTTTGAAAGGAGACATTCCAAGTGTTGTGTGACTGACGTAAACTATAAACATTCATGACAAAGATATACTTTAACGAAGTAGCTATGTCGCGTAGGAATATTAGGACGACAAATATAAAGTTATTGGAACAATGTATACTAAAAATGTAACGTTTGAGGTTACATATTTTAGTCATTCTAGAGATGACACTGTTGAAAAGTGTTCTCACTGTAATGGCGTAAGCACTTTACTATGGCGTTAAGAAGAGTTTTTTACTACGTGGTGGCGTCAGTAGGCTTTATTTACATCATGTTCGTGTAGTCTGCCGTATTTGATTAGTGTGTGTGTATATGTATATATATATATATATATATATATATATATATATATATATATATATATATATATATATATATATATAAGTATGCGTAATTGTTGCAACTGGAGTTTAATTTATAACAAAAGGCCGTTTGCAAATTTATGGGATTAATCCATTCATCCTTGAACCTTCAAAGCCTTCACAGTAAAGCGTACACATAAAAACAAATAATAATGAAATATAAAATAAAAAATTTATAAAATTCAAAATTTTTTATTCCAATGTTTTCTATTTCGTGTTTTTATATGTCTTGTAAACCTACCTACGTCATCACTATTCGCTGTAATTTTTTTTCTGTTTGGTAATTTAATTTGTTTTAGTGTCGTACTTAAACCATATAATGAAAAATTTTGCGTTACGAAGCCATTGCGCAAAAACTATGAGAGATTAAACATTTCATAACAGAAAATTTCGTCACAATATATGTCTTAAATAAACACGTCTGGTATAAATATAAAAACTATGACGATGAAAATTGCCGTAGACCGTGCTCTAAGGGTGTATTTATGTTTAAAGCGTATCGTCCGAATCCTGAATGCAAAAGTCTATCCCAAGAGTGCATTGCAAGAATGCGTACCACACATCCTCATGGCAAGGGTTTGGTAAAGGGTGGGTGCATCTTGGATCCTCGGTAGAATTATCGAATAAGACATAGCCGCATGCATCCTGTCAAGGATGCGAGGGAGCGCATAATCCTTCAGGGCACTATTCGGAAAACGGCAAATTTATTCTTGACACAATTGAAATGAAAATATTCTACGAGTGTGTGGTCGAAATTGTCAGTTCTTCAGGAATATTTTTTCCCTCAATTATCAATTTTTTTTCTTTGTATGGTAAAGGTATTTTTTCAGGTCCATGGGGAAAATGAGAGACATGAGCTCAGCTACGTCGGCAAGGGAAATGTCTTGGCGAGAGGTTGGCGGGCATGGGCGCGGGGCCACGGTGCGTCAGGTCGGCCGGGAAGGGAACTGGTCGGGTGCGGGCTGGCGGACGGACCGGAAAGGCGGCAGCTGCGCGCGGCGCTTGCGCACTGGCGTGGCCACGTTGCCACGTCTATCGCTTTCCTTGCCGCCAGCTGTCCCTGCCCGCCTGCTCTCATAGCTTTAGCGCCAGCTAGTATGCTGCCTGCAACCCTCAGTGATATATTAACGAGCCAGTATGGAAGATTCATCTATGTTTGTCATCTGGTATAATTTTGTAATCATACAAACATACTTAAATTAGTATGTGGTAAATACGTTAGCGCAGAAAACATTTAGTGAAATTATGAAACAAAAATTTAAGTCAACCTGGGTAACAAAAAACTAGCACACGTATAAAATAAATTTTATTAATTTTTTTACTAACATTTTGCTAGTGTGACGCATTCCTTTAGCGTACTCTCTTGAGCATGAATCAGAGTTAGTTACCAAATTACGACGTAAATAGTTCGCCACAAACACACAACACTAGCAACGTGTTTGACCACAAAGTTTGAAAAACTTACTTTCTAATATTTTTTACGTGAGTGTAATGTTTGTTTCCATATTCCTGCAAATTTAAACACACTATGGCCAAATACTCTAGACAAATACCGGACAGTTCTTTGAAAATACTAAGAGTAAGCTTGTGAAAAATAACGTGGCGGTATGGCGTGAAATTAACGCATATTTTGATATAAACAATTTTGTATAATTATTGTATTTAATTATGTTAACGTGTTTAATTTTTTTTACGTATTTATCATACTGCTATATTATCTCCACGCAACGAAAATATGTTCTCCATAAATAATTTTTTCCCCCATAATTTTTATGTTGCAGCAGCGTACATTTGAAATCAAACATAAGGCGCTGTTGTCTGGTGGCTCGGCAAGATAATACAGTCAGAATTCTCGCCAAAGCGCTCAAGCTGTCCGGTATTGATATACAGTATATTTGCTATGGCATCAATATTTGTACCACGCTGTCTTAAGTTAGTGATAAAGGGCGACATAGTACACGTGTCACGCCTCACCCTAGTCTCGAGGTTAAAGCCAATACTGTTCTGTTTTGTCCTCGCCGAACATCGACTTTATGAGAAATTCAGTGGCGAACCTGTTTTTATGACGTTATACATATAGTGCAGTTGCATTGTTTATACATATTGCACATCAAGATTTTACATACTTATGCAATACCGCAAAAAAATAAAACACCAGTTTTTACCATTTTCGGTCCCTGGAAAATAAGCTGTAAAGATTACAGTATCGAAGGATTTGAAACTGTGAGACACGCGTGTGAAGTACGTTCAGGATAAAATTAGCTCTTTGAAAACTGACAAGATAATGTAGAGTTTACTGCTACTGTTAAAATAAACAAAGCAACAACCGAAGTGTTTAAATTGTACCGTAGTCAAAGTTAACCTCTGCCAATATAAATATTGTCATTTACCTACTATTCTAGACAAGATGAACTTCAAAAGTGCTTACTTTATAGTAAACCACTTATAACGTTGTTTGAATGCTACTTATAAGCAGACTTCGCTTAACGTATTCGTTGGGCAATTTTCGAACAAGAGTGGTCGTTATAATTTTTTATTAGAAACGTATATTTCATTATCTCTTCCACAAACGTCCAGCAAATAGTATTAAATTTTTCCCCACATTTATTAAACAATTATATTTTAAAATTCCTTCAATGTTTTATCTTCCTCGAGTTACCTTATATCTGACGAAGCTCTGCTTACCGCTGGGCGAGGTGTTCAGTTAACCTTGAAACAAGCAGCCTGAGCAGTTTGGTTGCCGGGACGAATGTCTTCAATTGGGGCAGAGCACCGGGAAGCACTCTGGCCAGAGATTGTCGCCCCTGGAGAAGTCGGTAGAACACTGGCGTCAATAATAGAGCGCGCGCGACAGATTGGTCAGGAGGAACGACGCGGCTAGTGGACGTCAGAGGATACGACACCGTGTCTCTGGCCTGGCCTGATAGCGCAACCCTTCTTTTCTTCTTCGCGACCGCCTTTTATATGCAACTTGTCATCTCCTCAAGGGGCCTCGCTAGCTAGGCTGCGTTTGTTTGTGTGAGGCAGGAGCGGCAAGGTTGCTGTTGACCGACTTATGTAATGTATTATCGCCTCTCCGCACAAGTTACTCAGCTTGCGTACAGTGCTTTATTATTATCCTTTTCCTATGGGACTTTCCATCGGGTTACCTATTTAGTGCATTAGTTAGGATATAAATTCGAGCATTGTCGAAACAAAATCGGCTTACGAACAGGTGAATTGTGTATACAGGCTGACAATGAAGTGTTAAAAATTGATAGGAGTGGTATAGATGAGGTAAGTGTTATGAAGGTACTAAGGTCCGGAAACGCGCCCTTAAAATAAAAAAAATGGCTCTTATCTACTGTATCAGTGCGAGGTTTTATGAGGCGTGTTGGAGGACGTGTGTGGATATTCGAGCCGCTATGACCTCTGTGTACTTGACTGCCTGAACACTGCTTGTGGACAATATTGGACGGGACATTGCCTGGCCAGCACGTTCCCCTTTGAGACCACGTGAAAACACTTGTGTACGTATTTCGTGTACATACCAGGGATGAACTGGAGGCCAGGATACATGCTGCATTCTAGACTATCAGATACTCGCATACTCTGGTGGACATTTTGAGCAGCAGGTGTAATTATCCGTTTCAAATAAACCGGGTGTAATATTTCCTGCCAGGTTTCCTACTATTTATGTCCATTTGTATCGCCATTTTCGGGTGTAAGGGCGGCATTGTTGGACTTGGGTACCGTTATTAAAAATAAGTTACATTTTACCCACCCCTACCAATTTGTAACACAATCGCTGTCATCCCAAATAAAGATGTCTAGAGTACTATTCTTGAGGGATTCAAGTCGAGAATTTCCGATGGCGCACGATTTTTCTCAAATGTCTTCCATTCCCCGTCTCTTCTCCAAGGGCGTCATTTAGGGGGGGGGGAATGCCACCCTTGGATTTATAATTTTAAGTGTATAAAATATATTTTTTGTATTTTGTTATTTAAATAATACTAACTTAAGCGCATAAAACTGAAGTTTCATTAATAAAGTTTTTAATTTATACACTCTTAATTAATAAAAAAAATGGAACAAGGACACTGTCGCCGAAAAAATCTTCCCCCCCCCCCAACAAAAAACCTGAATTGACGCCCCTGCTCTTCTCTGCTTACATTTTATTGCCAGACTTTGCTCTTGAATGGCCCGGTGGCCGGTAACAAAATTTTATGGTAAAGTATTTTCTTTCCCTCTGTACATCTCCCATGCGTAGACATTTCGTTAGTGGAATGCTTGCCTGGAAAGGTGATGCCAGCTCTATAAAAAAAATGCGTGTTATGTATTATTATTATTAGCAATCAGGTCTATTATGTTTGCGAGCTGTGCAAACGTATAGGTTTCCATGGTTGTTATCAACGTGGCAAGTGTAACACATACAGTGGACACGTGCAACAATAGAGTCAAACGGGGCAGTGTAACCTACACATATCATGCCAGGTGTACTGTATCGGGTTGTTGCTAGGTTGCCTACTGCCACTTTTCATTGGTATTGCCAGTTGACGGTATAAGATATTTCCGAACATGATTGCTTTGATAAAATATCTTCTATTTGATCACATCTCTCATCCCTATCAATTCCTAACACTCTTCTGTCATCTTACGCGCGTGTGTGTTTGCTGCAATTTGTTCCATGTTGTTCAGGCACTAGTTACACTTACGTAAAACAGCTATTATTGTTAAGGTCATGATCTTTCATTTATTTCAAACAATTACAAATAACTCAAATATTTTTTAACCAAATGCTTTTAAAAAATTTGAGGTTGTGTACAGTCATACGATACACAATTTTGCCAGAGCGTTTTTTAAAATAATGTATCGTTTGCTAGCAAAATATTATTTCGCTTCATTTCGACTTATTGTTTTATATATGTATTTATTTTCGTAAAAAAATGTTTTCGAAACCACTGCAAAACTAAAGAGCGTGGCCTGTTGTGACACCATGCTCATTAAAAACACTGTTTCTTAGCCCTCCAACATGGCTAAAAACGGCCTTTTCAGACTGTCATTTTAAGTTATCGCACTAAAAAAAAAAAGGTGGGGGGGTTGACCCACGTGTAGGCATGTTGACGTTGCTTGGCTGGCTGGACATAGTGAACTTCTCTTACTACCATATTCAGTACAGTGTATGTGTGCAGATGTGAGTCTATCCGTATAACGAGAATACAAATTGTGTTAATGATCTCAAGATAATTTGGAATTAATAGTTTAAAAATGTCACTAAATGTGACGCTGGGATCACAATAGCGCGACAGATGCGACGCGAAGGGTGCGAAGAGACACTAAAAATTCTCTAATTGCTAACACCAGTTGTTTTGAGGCGCGACAATTACTATTAAAAAAAATTAGGTGTATATAGTTGCTTGCCACTTAATACTAACCTCTTGTAGGACAGTCATTGATGTCAGCAGTATTTCAATGTATTTTTTTTTCGTTTATTTGTAATTTATTTTAAATTTCCACTGTTATTCCCAAACGTCAGTGTAGTCACAATTTAAAGTTTGCTTTAAAAGGTTAGGGTTTGCTTGTACTGTAACAACAAACAAACCTCTCTTGTAATGTAAATAACTGCAGTCCCCTACACTTGGGCACAAAATTAAGTTCCTGTTTTTCAGCTTCTTCGCGTTAACGTGGCAGAGAAGCTTCGACGTTGACTGGCTGACAAGTTGCTATATTCGCGTCGCACACTTGGCTCTCGTGTGTCGCGCTATTGTGATTCCAGCATGATGTCACGATGGGAAGGGCAGACTGGTGGCTTGTACCGGTGACTAGCAAGTTGTCAGCGACCAAGTGTACGTCCGATCACTCTTGAAACATTCATCCAACACATTATATTACAACAAACTGACGCCAACAAGTCTAGCTGTAATTCAATACTTCAATTCTTTCATGCCTAATGTACCAAAAGTTAATTCACATTCTTCAATTTTAGTGTTGTTTGTTCATTGCCATATTTTAAATTGATCTAAAACTTTTGTACAGGGCCATACATTTTTTCTTATTCGCTGTAAAATCGCACTGTCAAAGTAATACTTCTAAATATTTTTATGTTAACTCTGGCCATTTCTGGAAAAACCTGCTTCGTTCTTTTAATTGGAATGGTACCATATATATTTTTGAATACTTACGGATTAATAATAATAATAATACACCCAATGAGCATGCTTTGTGCAATATAACAACTGGTTTAAAAGAGCCACTGTTAATTTTTAAACGATCTTGTATTTTTTTCCCCCTTAATTTAAGCTATCCACGTCTTTTTTTTTAAAAAAAATCAGTTTAAGCTAAATCCTACGTAATGTTTGCAAACTTTTATATTGCTCTCCTTTAAATGAGCTACTTCTGACATTGTTTTGACATTGCGATATGATGTCTAGGTTACTTTTAAAGGAAGTACAGCAATCGCCAATTCCGTATTCGAGGATTTCCCCGAACTGTAAGAGCTTCTCATTAGCGATTTATTGGCTTATGTAACGTGTAGGTTCAAGTAAGGTGTCTTATATTGTTTCAGTGGCGTAGCCAGAAATTTATAAAGGAGGAGGGGGGGGGATACATAAGTTTGATGAACAACCCGCCGGGGGGGGGGGGGTTGAGTTAATGTACCAAAGTGCAAACATAAAATAAATAACCAAGAGTCAAAAAGCAGAAGGCAGAAGCAATACCTGTTTTAAAGCTCTCATATATATATATATATATTGTAAATTGTGTTATAAGATTGTAAGGTAATGAACCCTTTATCCACTAAATAAAAGTATTTGAATGATACTTTATTTTCTGCCCTCCTTATAAATTTTGGTTGAAAAAATAAATCAAAATATTTCTCTTGCTACAATTTAAACACTTTAGCTTAAATGAAAATCGTAAAATAAATTCGATAATCGATTTAATATAAAATACACAAATTAAAGATAACATGTTGGTTGAGTTATGTTAGCGATGAAGAGATAAGTAAATACTTTTCACAAGTTACATATTTGACTGCAGCAATAAAAACATAACATAATGCACTAAAAATACTACACGACATTTTTTGCCTACAACTGCTGTAAATGAATATCTAAAATTTGCTGTGAATATTTACCAACAAATTTCGTTTCAGTCTATGTTACTAAGTAAAGTTCAAACATTTTACACCCTAAAGTTTAGACATTTTGCAAGAATTACAAGGTATATTTAAGGAATTTTACAAAGCAAATTTGAGACGTCTCTTCTTCTGACTGAGATAATACAATACATCGTCAACAGTGACAGGAATATTACGATGTATGTACAACATCCCTAGCCCATTCAAGCGATCCTGATTCATTGTATTTCTTAGATATGACTTTAAAAACCGCAGAGTGGAAAATGACCTTTCATTAGACGCAGTACATACAGTAACCGATGAACTCGTCATCCCCCGGGCAATGATGATGAGAGGGTTTTACGGCATTTTAACACCTAAGGTCTTGAAAGCCGATTCACCCCGTGAAAGGGGGGGGGGTTACAACCCCTGTCTCCCCCCCCCTCCTTGGCTACGCCACTGGTCGACTGCGGTGGCCTGCCACCAAGGCGATCTGGGTTCGATAACCGGCGAGGTTGGGCCCCGGATTTCGCATGTGGGAATCGTGCCGGACGATCGCGTTGGTCGGCGGGTTTCATCGGAGATCTCCCGTTTCCCCCGCCCTTATAATTCCGACACTGCCCCATACTCACGTCACTCCTCACCAGTGCTTTAAGGCTCGTCACCAATCGCCATATTGAATTATGTTATTTTTCGTTATGAAATTCTGAAAAAAAAAAAAAAAACATTAAAATACTATAATATCAATTCTATTTACTTTGCGCTACAATAAAAGCATCGCAGTTGGACTTTTAACGTATATTTAAGCCGTAATTAGTCGAGCAATTTTTTTCAATATTCTTAATATGCTCGACTGAATACTGCTTAAATATACGTTATAAGTTCAACTGCGATGTTTTTATTGTAGCGCAAGGTAAATAGAATTCGTGTCATAGTAACACAGTTTACATTCTTTTCTCAGAATTTCATAACAGCAAAAAATAACATAATTCAATATGGCGACTGATGCCGAGCCTTTAAGACCTGACTGTTAAGCGTTGACCAAAATATATATCACTTATATTATGTGTGTTTCTGGTATGTAATTCCAACATTCGACCACCGAAGTTACGTATGGGAACAAACCCGCATACAAAATGTCTATAGGTTGGTGTCTCCGGGGTGTAGGCCTACTGTTGGGAGACGTGACTTATACGAGGAAACTGTACCTCACTCTCGCCGTGGTGTCGTTTTTTTTTTCTCGTCGGCGGCAACTTCTTGGAGTGAGGACGACAGGTTTGACTCACTGCTTCAGAGAAGCGAACCCCAGGTCGGAGAAAACTGCTTCCAGGAATGTGCCCGCTAACTTCGCTCGCGTCGGCGAAACTTTGCGTACTTCCCCTACGATCCTTGACTAACGTCGCAGAGTCTCGGCAACCCAGTTCTGGCAACATGCCTGGAGTCTTGCGAGAAGGGTCAGGGCCTGCGAAACTTTCTTCCTTCGCATTATTTCCTATTTTCCTCGACGGTGAAGTTCTCGCGATGTTCGCTTGTAAATTACGCGTGGTACGTTGTCGTTTGCCGGCGGATTATCGCGGTGTATTGTTCTACCGCTATGACCTTGGTGGCGGGGTCGGTCCCGTAATTTTCACATGTGGGATTCGTGTCGGACAATGCCGCTTGTCGGCGGGTTTTCTCGGTGATCTTCCGTTTCTCCCGCCCCTTCATTTCGACTCCGCTCCATACGTAATATCACCTCGATGTTGAGCGCTGGCCAAAATCTCTTCTGTTCACGTTCTGCCGCTGCTTCATTTCACATAGTGACGTCCACGCCAGCTCTCGACCTATGTAGGCGAATACACGCCAATTGTGTGTATTGCGCTTCACAGCACAATATACTTGCTCGTTACAGACTCAGAAGTGACGGAGGTAATAATGGTGACCTTGAAGAGCACATTAAATACCTCATCGCCACAACGATTCTAGTGCTGAACTAGCATTCCCGCCCATCCATTTTTACTGTAGAACTTCGTGCGGTAACGATGGCTTTGTTTGAATTCGTTGTAACGAGCCGTTGTTCACTTGCCCTTGCGTCCTTATGCGAGTTACAAGCCCTTGTCCGCTTCATGAATTAGGGCGCATTACCGTATTCAGACACCCTTATTTGTTTATCTCTCGACTACTCGAGTACTGTTCAAAACCGACGTCTCGCGTATGGTCCAAGTATCACATATTTTTAACAAACTGTTTAGAAACAAATATTTTCCGTTCACTCTAAGTTGAGTTCTGAAGTAAACAAATAAAGTAATATCATTGCACTTCGCTAGCTTCTAATTGGTTCAATTTGTGCGTCGCACCGACGTACTATTTCCAACCGACAAAAGTGTGTACAGTCGGCAACATATAGAAAACAACAACGCCGTATATATTAAAACAATATTGCGTGAAAATTTCGTACGTGCTATCGACATAGGGAAACAAAAACTACACAAAAACTTGATAAAAATATTGACATCATGTGTAATTACTGTATAGGCCTATTTCAAAATTTAATAGTAATTGTCAAGTCATGACTAACGATTCTATTCAAATATTCCGGTATTAACGTAACAAAAATTTGGTACTACATGCAGAAAAAAAGTTGTCAACAAGATGAGTGATTAAACTTACTGTAAAGTCCTTCTGGATTATTTTGTACTTCGTTTTGGAAAAATTACATTTTATAAATCACCAAACAATCTGTCGATAATTCACGACACATATTGATTTTTTTTACATAAAATATTCCTATGCGAGATTTTTATTCTTGCCTTATAAACATCACCACAGTTTGTTCAGTAATGAATACCTATATCCACGTTTCGAAAACCATGCAAGACATTTTCACTGTACACGTCCAGCATCACATAACCTAATCTGCAAGCGACGTAAATATAAACCGACGCGAGGACGGAACAAAATAGAACAAGGAACTTTGGTTCGGACCACGCGGCCGTGGTTCGGACGAACTGGAACGGAAAATGGACGAACGAAAGAAAACATTCGCAGTAACCACAACATTGACGCGTTAACGTCCAAAAATACTTTGAAAAAATAAAACATTATATCTGATTGTGATATTTCTGACTTATTTTTACTGTGGTAATTATTACTGAACTAAACTTTTGGTATCTTCAGAGTATTGTACGTCTCTAAATACTGGCAAGTGTACCAAGAAACTCGTACGTTTAGCAGTGCGTCAGTCGTTAAATAACTCGTGAACCAACTGTACGGACGTGTCGTCCGCCAACCATAATTAAAGTAATAAACATATAGCGTCGTAGATTGTGTTTGTAACGTCTGTATATTTTAGATATTTGTTAATAAAACTCTCTCATTAAGTGATGGAGTGGTAAATTAAATGTACACGACAGATAAAGATCAATTTCTTATGCAAGATCACAGTGCACGGCGGTCGGCAGCCAATGAACATGTTTGTTTATAATTTGCTTTGTTTATCCTAAAACTCAACTAAGAGTGAACGGAGATTAGTTATAAACGAATAACACATTGCGATAGGCACGCAAATACTAACAAGTTTTTAATATTTTCTGTGGTTGTTGGAAACAACGAAATTGGAAAGGCAGGATTTAGGAATTTGTAATAAACGATTTTGAATAATATATGGTACCTGTTTGGTTATTGGATGCTATTTTATTTGTTATTCGTTATACCTCGTGTTAATAAATTGACTTTTCTTTCACTAGCGCAGATGTTGGTAATGTTGTAGAGGCATTCCTAGTGATAAAAAATATGTAGCATTAAAAGTTCGAATTAAGAGTTATCTAAAGTTATCTCGTTACAAAATACGAAACACATTTTTAAAACCAATACATGTAAAATACCTTAACTGTAATTTATTTCATATTGTTATGTTTTTCATAAGAAGGTATTATTTTAAGGACAAACATGAAAAATTAATTCAAAGTGAAAAGTTGACTACTTTGCGAAGCAATATTGGGAGTTGTGACAATGCGAACAGTAACTCATTGAAAAGTGATCTAGAGCATGTGGTTGCAGGGGATATTCTAAGGAGCATTATGTGAATTTGGACACCGACATTTCTAGGTCGCGTCCTAGATGAACTAGTCTACGGCACGAAATGGCTCTTAACACGTGAATTCAGACACAGTCATATAATATTATTTGTGGGAAGTCTGTGTAGATGATTATATAGGCCATTCGGAATAAAGTGAGCACTAAAGATTTAACCTTTGAAAAAAATCACTAGCCGTTACTGCATATAAGCCAACATTAACAACAGTTACATTTTTGTTTGTGTGGTTGGTAGCGAATAACTGCACGTAGTCCCGTGTATTTTCTTATTTGAATACAGCATTAGTGAAACTACATCAGTTGCAAACGACCTCTCTGTATTTAATATAATTTAAAATGTTTATTTAAGTTCTTACTGACATACCTACTGACTGTATAATTTTATTTAATTAGCGGCAGTACAAAGCGACGCGACCGAGTCGATTATCGTTGGCACACACCGCTATTGCTTCGCGCCGCAGAGATAGTTCACAATTTCACCGACAGATGGCATCAAAGTTAGGTTTTCGCCGCATTGCGTCATTCAGTTTGTTTTTCCGTTGTGAAATGAATATGGGTTTTTGATAAACACATTCAACGTCGTCTTTCATTGCAGTATGTTGAACGGAATTTTAATTCTTGAGTTGCGTGTGTCGTGTGTTTTTTTAGTGACGGTTTTAATTTAAAAGTTCGAATATACTGTGCATGCATTTACGAAATTCGTAACGGTAATTAATAGCGCCGTTAGAGTAGACGCAGAGAAACCAGTGTTATAAGACGTTAACTCGCAGGTATTTATAACTAAGATTACCACCTACTGAGTATAGCATGTATTCAGCCCACGTGCATTTAATGAGTACATATTGTAGCTAAAATTTATCGGAGCACTGTAACGTAAAAGTAAACATTGTACAAGACTATGTAAATAAAAGCACGTGGCAATTCGGAGCACTGTAACGTAAAAGTAAACATTGTACAAGACTATGTAAATAAAAGCACGTGGCAATGTTGATGTTTACATGTAGCGGAAAGATATAAACTGGCAGAAAATAGAAATTAATCAGGGCTTTTTTTTAGTGCTCACTTTATTCCGAATCACCTATAGATAATATTTTTCCTTTGCCATATTGTATGGTTTCCTGTCACTCTTTAATATAAACGAAGCAACCCAGTAAACATAAATAATGTTATTTTATTTATTACTGTATGTACAATGGTCTTCAAAAGGGCAAACTTAATAGCGAGCCGCCTGTAGCAAACTGCATTGTTTGTATGTGGTTAGTACGTATAGAAGTACATATCTACATCAGTCTGACTCGTTGTGTGTTGGACGGCTTCCAAACACTGTTCTTACTGAGCATGTTGTCTGCACAATTCCGGCACATTGCGGCCTTTTCTCGAGTGTTTTCCTCTCATACATTGCATAATGGGCACATGGGAAATAGTTTCGCTATCAAAAACATATTTACGAACACACTGCAACGCAAATGTTAACCTATAATTATTTTGCAATGATTCTGCATGACAAATTAATCGGAAAATTCCATTATTTATGTCAAGCAGTTTACAAAAAATACATCCTATTCTTAGAGAAGGTGATTTATCGCGGGAAAAGTATACTGTTTGCTAGGCTTCAATGTAATGTATTCATTTCTTACGCTCTTAGTTCGTTACTGGTGAGTCCCTATTTGACTGGACCAATGATAACTTCTGGACGTATGTGACTCGTCTGTAAACAACTAGACTGTGCCACACAACCGTTGGCCCACAATACATGACGCAAAACGATACACTGATTTGCAGAATACGCTGGCAGAAAACATTCTCGCCAAAAATCACCTTCGCTGCCTATTCTATGTCTAAGAGAAAATTTTGATAATACAATCTGGATAAATATGACTCAAAAACTGAAAATACAATAAAATGGTCTAATTCTCCCCGTTAAGCACGGCACTAGCGATATTGGATTGTATCATTTTTCACTTTCATAAATTTCTGAGAAGAATGTAGATAAGCTATTATAGCGGGAATTCTGTTTACGTTGTGTTACAGTACAAGCATAGCAGTGAACTATTACTGTGTATTTAGGCCACAGTCCGTGAAGCATTTTTTTTTAATTATTTTTATTTGGTGAACTGATTTTGGCCGAAATGCACGTTAATAGTTGAACTGCAATGCTTGTACTGTGGCGCAGGTTAGTGGAATACTCGCTATGAAGGCAAATTGTACATTCTTCTCAGAATAAAAAACAAGCGGAAAATGAAATATCCCAATAACGCGACTGATGCCGAGTCATTAATAAGTTTTAGTCGTTTTTCTTGTGGATGTTTGTAATTTATTGTGGATGCTCGGGTGTGCTGTGCAGTAGAGTTTCGTGTTTTTACGAGTACTGCACGTTTATTTCGTTGTACTAGTCGGTTCAGATTCACGGCTGCTAGTTAGCTGACTAGCTGACGTCTTAAAACCCAGTATTACCGGAATTGCGTGCTGCGGCCGGAAGCCTGATATGAATCCACCGGGGTAGACCAATAATATAGTACTTCCTGCTCTTACACTTGCGGGGAAGGAAATAACTAGCGTGGGAACATTACAAACTGGAGCAACAGGAAAGTGCAACTTGTAAATATAGCTCCTTAGACTGTGTTAAGATCACAAATATTTTCCACTTTGTTTGAGTGTTATAAAACATGTTTAATAATGTATTGCGTTAAATAGTTGCTGCAATTTATTAAAAGGCAATTTATTAAAAAAAAGTTATATTGATTATATGTAGGCCTATTTCCTAGTAAATTACGGATAAATATTAGCACTTTTAAGGGGGGGGGGCGTGGTGGTCGAGGGTCAGACGATCTGGACTCGAGCCCGGGCGGATGCGGTCCCGGATTTTGCGCATGTGGGAAACATGGCGGACGACGTTGCCATTTGACAGCGTGTTTTCTCGGGGGACTCCCACTTCCCCCGCATTTCTCATTCCGACGCTGCTGCACACTCACCTCTCCTCGGCTACTAACCGTGTACAAACTATTCGGGAGGTAACACGAGAGAGAGAGAGAGAGAGAGAGAGAGAGAGAGAGAGAGAGCTTATATTTGAAGGCCTGAGGTAGATGTCTCTTCGTATGCGTTTATAATAACTAGAAGTATGTAAATTTCGCAGATACATTCCAGGTCAGGTTGAACGCCAATTATGTATACTTCATTGTCATGTCTGTGACTTGCTGGCGGCTGTTACGAAACGCGTTTTACTACTGCAAGCAAATAGTAAATAAGGAAATAATGCGAAGTGCTATCGCTTGCTACCTGCTTGTACGGTTATAAGCCAACATATAATCGATTGTGGCTAGTGGGTGTATAGGACTGACACGTCTAGGCTGCTGCCAGATGAATCCGCGAAATTGACGTACTTCTAATAATAACGTTTACGAGAGCTGTCGTTTATCACCCGCGTATTTAATGAGTTTAAAATGCTACATAACACAAACATTATATAAGTCGTTCAGGATAAAATGAGCATAAAAAAACCCGGCTTAATTTATATTTTCAAGTCGTTCAGGATAAAATGAGCATAAAAAAACCCGGCTTAATTTATATTTTCAACCAGTTTGTATCTTTTCACTACATGTCAACATAGGTCTACACATTTCCACGTGCTTTTATTTACATAGACTTACAATGTTTACGTCTACATTACGTTGCGCCGAGATATTGTATCTGCAATATTTACTATTTCACCTGCAGGTGAAAATGAACTACGCCTGTAACGTGGAACGCGAGAGGCAATGTGCAAACGACGGTTGATATTCTGCGGCCTGGTTGCGTCGCTTTGCGTTGGCGTTAATCATGTACAATTATACGGTCGGTTGGTAAGTCAGTAAGAGTATAAATTAATATTTTAAGTATATTAAATATAGAAAGGTCGATTTTATTTGATGTTCTTTGAGTAATGTAGTATTTAAATAGGAATATACACGGAACTACAAGTGATAATTCGCTGCCAACTATACAAGCAAAAAGGTAACTCTTGTTAATGTTGTATAATACGCAGCAACGGTTAGTGATTTTCTTCAAAGGTTACATCTTTAGTGCTCACTTTATCCCGAACGACCTATATAAGCATATGTATGTAAAAAAAGTTGATCAACGTTTATATTAGCGTGCAGCGGAAATATACGAACTGGCTGAAAATAGACGTCGATATTTATAAGTATCAGAATGGAAATTAATAAACAGCGAAATAATTTTGGTATACACACTTAATGCCATGCGTATTTCGACAACAAATTTGCAATACATCTTATTACTTACTGATGTGCTCTATTGTACATCGGAATTATCTTCCGTATAGCTGTTATTCGTGATGTGGGTAACCTACATTGAAAACGGGCATAATTTTGTTCTTCATGTTCGCATTTTCGACTGAGGTCCGCGCTAACGACCTCCTCCACTATCTCTTCGGAGCATCTGCTCTCGCCACAGCCCTTGCAGAAGCAGCGAGTCGGCCCCTAATAACATCGCACTTGAAGTAAGAAAGTGGCAGATATCTGTATTGTGGTATCGGCGATCGTACTTCAAAGTGTACAAACAGGACGTATGTGAAACGCTGTTAGAATCTGCACTGAACTTTGCTACAGACTTTCCACTAATAAAATCTTCACCGCCCTGTACTAGAAATGGATCAGCGGGAATACTGCACACTAGAAGCTGCGCTTGGTTCGTTGTGGTGTTGCGGCATTTGATTCGAGCTTCAAGTGAGTGAAAAGGTTTTTGGTCAGCGCTTAACATAGAGGTATTTAGCGCTGGTGATGGGTGATATGACGTGAGTATGGAACAGCGCCGGAATGAGAGGGCGGGGGAAACGGAATATTCCCGAGAAAACCCGCCGACCAGCGGCATCGTTCGGCACGATTCCCACATGCGAAAATCCGGGGACCGACCCCGGATCGCCTTGGTGGGAGACGAGACGTCTGACCCCTCTGTCAACGCGGCCCCCGATTCGCGCTTCAAGCCATCCCTATTAGCTCCGTCACTTCACAGCTTCATTTCGAATCCTTTACAACCGCCCCCACTCCCCACCACTACTTTCCCGCACAGACACACACACACGGTAGAAACAGATAAGTCAACTCATAGTAAGGTTACGCTGACCAATAAGGAGAAGTTTTTATGTGTAATCAGCTGTGCCGTTGGCACTTGTGGATTAGTTTATGGCTGGGCAACCACCGGCCCAGTTATACTCGTTACGTAATAAACTTCCACCCCCCCCCACCACAGGTACTAGTATGGCTAATAGACCTATTCTACGTGTCCGTTTCGTCTGACGCTTGTCCTTCGATCTGTAGTATTGTTGCGTGCCATGTACCTGGAGGCCAGTGGTCGGCGGCTGTTTCGTAACACCTTGAGGGCTGGCCGATGATTCAAAGCCCGGGTGGCTCATAGTGGGAATCCCGCCGAACCTACGTCATATATACTTGTCCCAACTGCGCCTTAACCCTTCGAGGGCGGCCGACGTGACTACAAGCACATCCGAAACATGATGAAATATCTATTTTTAGACCCCTGTAATGCGGGGAACACCCGACTGTCTGGGCTGGTATAAAAGCAAGAATCGGCACATTTGAGGAGAGTTCGCTATTGGTAGTGCTAGAGGAAGGTGCTACGCCTGTGGAGAGAGACTGGTGAAGA
>PNEQ01134081.1:0-61255 GCA_003012365.1 Medauroidea extradentata
TTTTTGGGTATTTACGTAAGCAATATTTTGAAGTGAATATCAACTCTCTATCCCGAAGGGTTCGATAGATATCAATAGTTGATTGGAAACACATTTAACGTCTTTTCAGCCCCTTAAAAGTTGAACTTCGAAAAATCCTTAAATTGGCTAATATGCATTTTTACGAGTGTCCTGTTAAAGTAAAAATCACGATGATAGGTCGTCGGGTTCGAGCTCTATCGACGTTTTTTCGGAAACACATTTCACCCCTTTTCACCCCCTTAGAGGTCGAATTTCGAAAAATCCCTTCTTAGTGCTCGCCTACGACCTGAAGGGAACCCCCACAAAAAATTTCACGATTCTAGGTCCAGTGGTTTGGGCTGCAGTTTGATATGTCAGTCAGTCAGTCAATCAGTCACCTTTCATTTTTATATATACAGATTTACAAACAACCACCGTTATCAGTCGACCTGTAACCAAAACAAAGCACGGCCATTTGCGAGTGTTTGAGCTTCTTGTGTGTTAATGTGCGATTCTTGTAAGGTGCTATTTTAATATTTTGTGCATGTAATTAATTGTAATAGCATACTGCAATGCAGGGATTAAAATACCCGGACTGTATTGTCAACGACAACGGAATATTAAGACGCGTTCCGGAAGACCGAAACTTGCAGTTGCGTGGCATGTCACCAAAAATCAGTCGCTAAGGAAGAAGTAAGTAATCCGTCCAGAGAAAAGTGCTACAGAATTTTAAAAAAAATATATTACCTACCTTTTATTTTAACAGAATTTGTGGGTAAACACTTACGGTTCTTGTTGTAGTCTTATATGTAAACATGCTTTTTCAAGGCGCCGACTCAATAAATTATTTTTGGACGAAAAAGCCCGTTTTTTTTTTTAGCGTGCAAGTGGTTAATGTCAAGTCCACGTTGGATTTTGTGCCTGTCAGCTGCGAAAACGTAGGCCTACATATTACCAAAAGAAAAGTCCGGAAGACACACGCCTATATATTTCCCGGTCTTTAAAATGTAGGTTGTTTAATCAATTCACAAGTCGTCAAGAACGGTTAAAGTTTCAACATCGGTTTTCCTGGACATTCAAACATAAAACCTACTCGCCTTTGGTCGGTATTGACCGAGCATTCGTCTCGCAGACAGGGATTTTGGTATTTGTACCGGATAGGGAGCGATAAGGGTCAGATGGCCGCACTTAACGAGAAACGAATCTCCTTTGTTCGCGGAGCGCTAAACTGACGTCCAGTGTTTTCATAAGGCGTTTACGAAATATCACGACGGTAAGGTAGGAAAGACCAAATTTCAGCACTCATTGCAAAAAAAATGTAACCCGAGAAAAGTTGTCCCGTAACCAAATGTTCACGTAGCTTCTATATCATATTCTCACTTACCTTGCTCTCGAGCAGAATAAACGGCTGTTAACAAACGAAAGTCACTATTTGGCGCGAAAAAAAAATTCAGTACGCATAGCCAAAACCACAACGAAGTGCATCTGAACTCCAAGGGTTCAAAATATCGAAGAAACAAGCACTAATGTTATATTTAAATATAATTAAAATAACACGAAAGCCTGAATAGAGAACCGCGGATGTTGCATTTAGCAAATTATCTAACAAGTATAAAATATGTAGGTCTACGCATTTTTTTTTATTCCCGTCGAAACGAAACTATGGACAGCATAACCGACATTCGTCAGGATCCTAATGACCGACACAACCAATTTTTTTTCCTAACCTACCCTAATCTACTGTGTTATGTTGGAGGCCCGGGGAAGGAGCGGGACTAAGTGCGTCTCAGAGCTGAGCCCCATACGCCTACAAGGGGGAGGTTTCATGCAGAGGAGGCATACATCGCGGCAGAGAGGGATTGGACAGACATGGCCGCAATTGGGCCATGTCTACCTCCCTAAGTGTACCTATAGCTAAGCCATAATCTAAGAAGAGAGAGGGAAAAACCGGCATAGTACCGTAGAAACCCTCTCGACAGAATAGGAGTGTAACCACTCAGCAGTTACATGTATTAAAAATAAACAACCTGATTGAGATAACCTATTCTACTCCTGCCCGTGAACTTTCATAAACGTCTGTAATGGTAGTTTTTCCTATGAGACGTTAAGGGTGTTTCAGTGGGGAAAAACACTAATTTTATATAGTTATAAAATAGTGTTAGTTTTGTAGACGTTACATGGGAGTAAATTTTCACCTTGAAAATTTTTTTAAGCTCAACCAGTTTTCCCATAATGGCACTTCAAAGTCAAAATATGCTCGTTTTTTGTTTTTATAAGCCATAAAAAACCAATGAACATAAAAAAATTAAAAATTCACAACAAAACTACATTTCACGGGCTACTGCTCGACATGTTTTAAAATTCATTACATAATATTTTTGTATTAAAAAAAAATCTGAAATTGGGAATTTTTTGCCTCTTTTATTGATTTTGTTTTTAAATACAAGCAGTAGCCCGTGAAATATAGTTTCAGAGTGAGTTTTTAAATTAATTTATGTTCATTGGTTGAGCTATTTTTTTATTCGTAACATTAAACTGTACGTTCGAGTAACGTGTACAAAACTACCGTATTTCGTACAAATATAAAATTATGATTTTTCCCCACTTCAATACGCTTAAGATCAGTGCATATCTCGGAGCCGTGGAGCGAGCAAGAATAGGGGTATAATTACATGTTAAATAATAACTGCGGGATTCGGTACATGTTGAACTTACTTACCTATATCGCGCCACTGACATTTGTGCTCATCTCTGTGAAGCGCACTTTCTTATCCTCCAGGGCATGTTTATTTTTGCTCATCTCGGTGAAGCCACATTCTTACAGGATCCTCCAGGGCTTTTTTATAACCTAAAAACTATATAAAAATAAGTATATTCATTACAAAAAAACACTTCAAAACCTAACCTTATAAATTTTTTCCTTAAGTTATATTCATGTGAAACACTTCCCTCGTCGCAATGCAGAAAATATTTTTATTTCGATAAAAATATCATTCAAAATGACTTAATCTCACCAAATATAATTTAAGACTGCTCTGTACCGAAAAATGCTTAACTTTATAACTGTACCAAACAGTAACTCATATACATTACATTAATAGCAATTTCCCACAAATAAAATTGTTCTGTTCCATTGTTTTCGTTCAAGCGCATGTAAAACTAGCAATTTGGCAATTTTCGCTACTTCCCCAAATTAAATACTAATGAACGTAGCAAAACGAATGAAATAATTGAGAGAGTAAGAAAATGTATTAAGTTACAGAATGTCACCTGTGTAATTTAACGTAAAATTTTTTGTGTTTTAAAAAATGTTTTATGCACCTACATTTTTGCATATGTTTGAGTACCTGTATTTATAATGCACGCCACATCACTCAGGTATAGGCAGCGGCCTTAAGCAGTGACCCAACAATTTTATTTTTGGATAGTATGTAGTAACGTCCAAAAATACTTCTAGTTCAGTGTTTCACGAAATCGCTCGGTATTGTTGAAGTTACAGCAGTGTGAAAAAGCTGTTTATAGCAAATTTTAAGGGCCCCAAAATCATGTTTCTTAATATCTTGGTGGGGCCGCGGTGGCCGAGAGGTCAAACCTCTCGCCTCCCACCAAGGCGATCCGGGTTCGATCCCCGGCGGGGTCGGTCCCCGGATTTTCGCACGTGGGAATCCGGCGCCGCTCCATGCTCACCTCATGTCACCCCTCACCAGAGCTAAAGACCTCGATGTAAAGCGCTGACCAAAATCTCTCACTCACTCACTCACTCTTAATATCTTAGTGTGCTGTATTTTTTTAAATAAACAAATATCGCATGAGGAGGACACCCAATGCCATGGTATCGCACCCAGAATGTTGATTATATAAATGGGAGCACGTAGGTAATCTGCGTACCCCGAAGGAAGATATGAAATAAGGCCCTACGACATAGAAGTGCCAGAATGAAAGGGGCGGAGGAAACTAGATATCCCCGAGAAAACCCGCCAGCCAGCGACATCGCCCGACACAGTTCTCACATGTGAAAATCCGGAGACTGTCCCCGACGGGGGTCGAGCCCGGATCGCCGCGGTGGAAGGTGAGTGGTCTAACTACTCGGCCACCGCGGCCTTAATTTTTTTAAAATTATAGAAGCATAGTTAGAAGCATGAGATCTTTTAAAAAATAAACGTAGGCCTGTAGGGACCTGCTAATTTCGCGCTATTTTCTGTCTGCAGAGTAGACGGTAAGCTATCGCACGATAGTTCGACGTCTCTCATTGACCACAGACTAAATAGAAACACAGACGTGAAATGACGTGGCGACTCCTTTGATGCGGGCGAACATCGCCGCTTATTGGCTGCCCGAAGCCGTTGATACCGTGTTTCTGTTTGTCTCCTGCATGTTGCTGTAGGGTCCCTATTGGCTTGGCTGCCGGCTAGCAGCGCAGCCTCCTTGCACTGATTCGCGGTAGGCGTTTCCGCCATGTTGCTGGCCAGCGAAGCCATTTTGGTGGCGTGTGTGACCGAGTTCGTCGTCCTACCAGCTATTCCACTTTTGTATCCATAAATATTCTGTGCTCGTTGACCTAACATTTTATGCCTGCAGCAAAGAACGATTCTGACAAACAACTCAAAATTCCACGTTAGTGCGATCAGTTGGCTGTAAGCCGTCTCTTTCGTAAATGTCATCACGTTACTGCCATCAGCCAATGAATTTACGGCACGTAGTGAAGTCAAGCCTGTTACCAAATAATAACCGAATTTTGCACATATCTAGGAATAACTAGAGACCCGTAAATTTCGCGGGTTCAACGACCAGCCGACTGGACTTCACATGTCTGTGTACACGCTTGCCTTCGGATATTTGATCATTGAGTTCTGCTGCAAATAAGTAGCCAGTTGTACATATGACAAGGTAACGGGAGCCTGTGAGTTGTTTCGTCACGTTTGCTATTGTTGCACCGTTCTCAAGGTAGAGTATCAACGCAAATTCGACTGTTATTAATGTGTATAGGAGTTGAAGTAGGTATAACGTTTTCTCAAAAGAATTCACGAAATTTCCGGGTGTCTAGGAATAAGTTAGGCTAAGAGGCTTCATGTATAGGCCGTTCGGAATAAAGTGATCACTAAAGATTTAACCTTTGAAGTAAAAATCATTAGCCATTACCGCATAAGAATTTAACGTTACGTTATAGGTGACTCGGGATAAAGTGAGTACTCAAAAAAGCCCTGATTAATTTCTATTTTCTGCCAGTTTATATCCTTCCGCCGCATGTAAACAGAAACATTACGACGTGATTTAATTTACGTAGTCTTGTACAATGTTTACATCTACATTACACTAGCCTGAAAAAGTTATCAACAATATCTACTCGTTAAACACACGGCTATTGAATAAAATGTATAACCAATAGTAATCTTAGTTATAAATACCTGCGAGTTAACGTCTTTTAATACTGGTTTCTGTGCATCGGCTCTAATTTATACGACCCGTACTATTGCCGTTACGAATTTCGTAAATACGTATGTACACATTAAAATCGAAGTTGTAACTCCACTAAAAAAACGACATAATGACACACGCAATTTAAGAAATCAAATTTCATTCAATTATACTGCCATGAACGATGACGCACTCAACAAAAACAACAACGTATTTCTTAGTGTGTGAAACAAAAAAAAGTTTCTGTTTCTAAATCAAGATACTCATGTTGGCTATCGTAACACGTAACAACTTACAGATTACCAATGAGAAAACAGTCATTTCTAATACTTTTGAATGTGTTTTATCAGAAACCCACATTTATTGCACAACGGACAAACGCAACGCTTCCAAGCTAAGCGGCGAAAACCTAACTCTGATACCACCTGTCGGTGGAATTTTGAACTACGTCAGCGCGCGGAGCGCTAGACGCAATTCGCTAACGACTGTTGAAGACAAAGATATTATAAGGGTCCAGATGGAGCATGTCGCCGGGAATTGTAACCAAACAAACGCTTGGCGTGGTTGGTACCAATATGGCCGACTAATTAAAAAATCGAGAAAATTTTAGTTAGGAGGTGTGTAAACAGGGCTAAAATATAGAGTTTTCAACCTAAAACATAAAATCAAAGAGCAAAATACATTTATGTACTATAAAAAAATACCAGTCTGATGTGAACTTTAGAGGTTAAAGCAGTATGGCGGCTGACAAATTTGGTATGTACCTCTCCCCCCTCTTGGCTTCACTCCCCTCGCCTAAATTCAGACCTTATGCTACCCCCGTGGTTGAAGATGAACAGCCCGGATGCATAACTTTCTGCTGGCGCTAATAAAGTAAAATTATACAGGTGGTAGGTATGTCAGTAATACCATAAATAAATATTTTAAAGTATATTAAAATACGGAGAGGACGATTCCATTTGATGTTCTTTCAGTAATATTGTATTTAAATATAAATTACACAGAACTACATGCGATAATTCGCTGCCAAATGTACAAGCAATAATGTACCTGTTGTCAACGTTGTTTTATATGCAGCAGCGGCTAGTGATATTTTTTAAAGGTTGAATCTTTAGTGCTCACTTTATTCCGAATGGCCTATACCTTTCTTGTTGTGCGGTTGACAGCGAATTGCAACGATGCTGAAATAAAATCAACTCCATTCGACATATTTGTGTTTTATATGATTAATTAACTTTTATTTTATTGAACTATATAGGTTTCTACTGACCGCACAATTTATCTTACACATGCAAACATCAATCCAGATAGGTTAGACATTTCCCGTCGTTAGAACGTTACGCTCGGAAAGATACGCATAGGCTGAAAATTTAGCAGGGCTTTAATGAGTATTCACTTTATCCCGAACCGCCTATGACAGTGTGCCACACTACAGTACCGTTTATGCGCGAGATCCCGAAGGAACAGAAGACGTATGATGGTTGCGAGCATGGCGAGTAATAAAATAAATTCGACCTATCTTTCGGACGCAATCGAAGCGACGCTATACAATTCGATTTGTACAATCCTCTGTGAGTAACTTTTCTTATCTGCAACAATCTTGAGAACTCTCCATATCACGTTAGTTGTATATTATTAAGATAACACCAAACGGATCTTACAAAGATAATGCCAAAATTACTTACTCAAAATTTTAGTCTCATTAGAACGTACATTAATAGCTGAACTAAAAAAAAAAGTAGTTAATTAAAAATTTTAATTAGGTGTACCGTGAACTAGTAGCCTTCTCTTTCACAGAATTAGATGAAAGTTGTGAAAGTATAATTTCAACCTGCGTTACGGGTGAAAAGTAAAAAATATTACTTAAATGTTGAACAAGATATGGGATTGTCTAAGAATTATAATGATGTACAAAAGCGTATGGAGAAAATTGAGCTAGGTTTAGTTTTAAGTATTTCGTTCCAGAATTAACAACATTTAAAATAAAAACATGTATGAAGAGTGGCAGTAGAAATAGGACAGACACGTGTCGACTTGATTCACATAAATTTAAAGGTTTGTGATTGGAGATTTCGACGTCGTTAGTATTTTCTAGTGTAAACAAAGTACCTCCGTCTGTGATGTATGCTCAAAATCATTAAAAAATAGAAATATACCAAATTGATTCATATTCCGAGTTCAATTGAACATCAAAGCGCGCCTCATCGAGTACATGCCGCAAATCTCTCATTGTTCGAACCAAATTTTTCAACTTTATTTTTGAGCTCTTTGCGTGTGTGGAATGAAATAAGGTATACATATTCTTAGCAATGAAAAGACGCAGCGAATAATACACACAAACAACTATGTAAAACTAGTGTGAGTCAGCGGTAAAACACTCACCTCTCATTCGGGAGGATCCGGCTTCGATCTCCGGCTCCGGCCATACCAATTTCTGTTTTCCAGGGTTTTCTGAAATCACTCTTGGCGAATGCCGGAATGGTTCCTTAAAACATGCCCGGGCCGACACTTTCTTCTTTCATCCAGGTATCTTCTTCCAAGACATTGTACTGATTGAAGGAATACATAGTAAAGCAACTAAATAAAAGTAAAGTATATGTATTTTGTAAGTAAAAAAATAACTTTCTTTGTATCATGTCACTATATGTAAATTTACCAACCAGTGAAATTAAACTTGGTATGGAAAATTTAACCCACCACAGAAATCAAAACAAACAATGGAAAATGAACCAATGAATGGAAATTAAACCAACTATAAATATTTAATTAAGAAGAGAAAATCAAATCAGACAGAGAAAACTAAACCAATAAATTTGGGCCAACAAGAGAAATTTAAGCAAAACACGTGGAAACTAAACGATTTACCTAACCAATGAAAACTAAACGAACCACATACAATTACATTCACTAGAAAAAAATCAGGTCAGCAGGTGAAAACTAGGTCAACTATAGGGAATTAAATCAACATAAGATAATCCAACAAATCATATAAAATTAAATCCGCCAGTGGAAACTACACCAACCATAGAGAACTAAACCAACCGAAGAATATAAAAATATCTAGACAAAATAAAAAACTCAAACAAAAAACAGAAAATTAAACTAACCAGTGAAAACTTCACTAACCATAGACATTTGAACCAAAGATTGAAAAATATATCAACAATTGATAATTTAATAGAAAAACATTGATCAAGTGATCAACAAAAGAAAATAAACCAACCACAGAAGACTATACCAAAAGAGGAAAATTACTTTAATCTGTGAAAATTTAACCTACCAGAAAAAGATTAACCCGCCTTGGAAAGTTAAGCCAATTAGTTAAAATTACGCCAACCATAGAAAATAAACTAACTGGAGACAATTAAAACAAACAGAGAAAATCCAATCAATCAGAGTAATTTAAAGCAACAAAATAAAATTTAAACCCAACCTAGTTAATTAAATCAACCATAGAAAACTTAACCAAGCACATAATATTAAACAACCAAAGAAAATTAAAGCAACGCTGTGTAATTTTCTAAGAGCTGATAAATACACGTGTAAAGGCACGTAAAACTTTTGTTGAAACTATAGCACAATTTTGTTGAAAATTGCGCAAATGCGACAAAACCTTTACCCTATTATCAGACGGAACCTCTCGGTCACCAAATGTAACGAATCCTAATTCGTGTGTCTTAATAGTTTAAAACGCATTCTGAGTCCGTTTTCCGTGCCTTAGTATTCGCGACCATGAAGCAATCTCTTCTGAAAATTAAAAAATTTAAATTTCTACGCCAATCGCTGTACCTAATAATTCGAAAGTCAATTCAACTGAGTCGTAAATCAAAACTGGAATTTCCAAAACCAGGCTCATCCTGGTACAAAAGTGAAATAGGTTTAACATTCACTAGACAAAGTTAATACTAAAGTGAGTTCTCACTCTACACAGGTTTGGTTCCTTTTGCGAAGAAGCGTGGTTGTATGGTGAAGGTGGCAGGCCACTCGATTGCTATACTGGTGACCCGGGTTTGAGTCACGGTGGGGTCGCTTTCACAGTTTACCGATTAATTTAAAAAAAAAATTGCGTTTCCTTAATCTTAAGAGTATATTTCGGTGCGGCTCAGTTCACATTCAACGATAGTGTGTAAATTCACTGTATGAAGCAGATACGGTGTATGGCCCCAGTAGGCTTTTGTAGCAATGTTGTCGATAACACTTGAATTGTATTGAAATAAATATGATACAATAATCACACCAGAGTTTCGTAGTATGTAATTCCAGAGTCTCGCAATTAGCTGTTGTCTTGTCGAGAGAAGATGATATTTTAGTTAAATGCTCATTTATACTGTTGTATGATGTAAGCACATACGGAAACACAAACAAGACAAGCAAGCGTAAGTAATAACAAATTTGACCTTAGAAAACACAGTGTATGGAGGTAGCTAGTGCCGTCGGAGCTGAATTTTTGAGATTTTTTTCTGTGAACAAATTAACTTATTATATTTCATGTCTATAATTGTGGCAATGTTTAATTAATTATTCTTGAAGTATATAATAAGTGATTTGACTATCGTAAAAAAAGTCACCAGGCGTTTATTTATCGTAAAATTACGTAAATGTAATTCGTAATCAACGATTTTGACCAGTTTATGTATATGTCCTTTCACTACCCTCTCCCTATAGTTAAAGTTAGTACGAGTTGGGTCTTTAAATTCATTAAAATGTAAAATTCATTGTATTCTGTGGCTCTTTTGTTACGTTTGAAATGCAAATTTACAAGAAAATTGTGGGATAAGTTAATTTAACACATTGACTGAAGCAACATGCGGCAATCCAAAATGGCAGATTTGAAAAAAATGCTAGGTTCCACCGAGATTTGAACTCGGATCGCTGGATTCAAAGTCCAGAGTGCTAACCATTACACCATGGAACCTACATGTTTTATGTATCTTTTCATGTTCTGAAATGTGGTTTATGTAATCTGAAACACGTAGCTAAACTATCTTGTAGTGAAGTGGTTGTTATCTTAATTGGACTCCTTGAAGTGTGTATAACATTTTATTTCTTTGCGAAACGAATACTGAGTTGTTAGTCACGTGAATGCTAATTAGTTATTTTTTAAAACTTACGTAATTATCTAAAAACATAAAAGATACATCATCATTTATTCTTGCGTTTTAAAACATAATTTAGTATATAGTGATTAAAACTAAAAAAAAATCTTTACGTTATTGGTGTAACATTTTGATCAACAATGCGTGTTTTATTTCTCTGTACATAACGTAAAACGATCAAATCGGAATAAACTTAAAATTTAATTTTGGCAACCTCAGCTTTAGTCAAGTAAACATGCACGTATCGGGTACATAACCTAATACTCCAGTATTAGCAGTAATCAGCACCACTGAGCTTCAGGTCTGATATTGATTTAAATACTGGATTGTTTAAGGAAATGCCACTTTTCAGCTGTACCCTAAGCCGCGATAAGCAAAGGGAAACAGTGCTGTCCTGAACTACTGACCTAAATTCAATAAGGCTGTCCGAAAGCTGCATACAAAAAGTGGTTTCTCTGTGTAAAGAACACTGTCTCTAAATGGAGATCTTTTCTAGAGTCAATAATCGCCCTTGATGTTGATGTTGAAGGGTACTCTTCACCAAACAATTTGTAATTTTATAATTGCACCAAGCACTGTCCAACTCTTACACGTAACATTAATTAAAATTTCCCTCCTCCCCCCCCCGGCCCAAAATAAATATTTAATATTTTTCAGTTACGTAGTTTTTGAACAAGCGCGTGTCAAAGTTTAGCGATTCGATAATAGTTGGACAGTGTTTGGTACAGTTATAAAATTACGAATTTTTCAGTGCAGAGCAGTCTGAAATAGTAGGAGTTAAGTGTAATTTATTTAAGAGGCGTTGCGTAAGACTCAATGGTCCAGCTAACAAGTAGTGGGTTAGTGAGCTCTGGATATTCCATGTACAGTATGGACAATCCTAAGGTAGAATATTTTTTCTTGTTGACGTTACACAAACCTAACACGCAGTCTGCAGGATATCTACACCTCTTTAGCCTTACGCGTGTATTCCATTGTATCGCATCGTTTTGGATGGTTGTTGATTTTGGGCGTACTGCCATATTATTATTATTATTATTATTATTGAGTTCTATGTATTGTCGGCAACGAGGTTATAAGAGACGGTTACACGCAAATTTACGCAAGGGCAGAAAATGGCGAAGGGAATCAGCCATGACTAGTGTTTCCAGAACCATTCCAGCAATCGTCTAGAGCGATTTCTGGAAACAGTATAAAACTGAACATCCAGAGCCCGAAATCGAACCAGGGTCTTCAGAATGCGAGCCAAACGTGTTGCCGTAGTGCCACCTTGTTCGGTGAGCTGTAACTTGCTGTACGATGTGTGTCTGTGTTGGTCGGATTTTCTACAGATCGTGTTTTGGCTTGTGCCTGTGATACATCGTTCAGGAATATCTGGTTTTGATGATACGCTTGAATTCTTAGTGTTGGCCGTTGAGGCACGCTTTGAAGGTAGCACAGCGATGGTGAAGCTGAGTTTGTAAGGGGCAATTAAATCTGAGAATAAATTCTTACGTTTACCTTTGTGCAAACAGTAAAAAGAACTAATTTTTTGACTAGGCCTATTTTGTATACGAATTTAATTTCCATGCCAGAGAAAACATTTTGATATTAAGTTCGTTTTGAAATATTAGTCAGATGAAAGATAACTTTTTTTTTTTTTTTTTTCAAATTGAAATAATTAAGATAACTTTTCTAGTACCTTACGTTTCACTGATGTCCTGTGAGAAATAAACTGAAATTTACAACCTATATTTAGTTGGTTTCGAGAGAAATAGTTTAAGTAGGTTGAGTGTAAAATACTTCTCATGTTAGCCAAATAATTATTATATACATACGTAAATTCGCTCTTGTGAATTTAGAGCAATAAAGCACTTATGTAACTCACTCAATAGTACGATTTTAAAGGTTTCCAGCATTATTAAAGACTTTGTGTTATTACTCAAACTGAACAACATGTATTAACTTTTCCATTACACTATTTAGTCACTATTCAACATCTTATTTTTGTTTTTATAATGTAGCCGTTCGCTGTCGAAATTATCAAAGATATTGTTGTTTCTAAGTAGCTGCATTGCGCATCTTCATTTCGAATGGGAAAATCAGTAGTGGCTGGTAATTAAACAATTTGTTATTCTAGACGCAATACAGAGGTTTACTTCCTTCAAGTTTTACCTGTTGGGATTATATGTTTGCCTATATGAGGGTATCTTCAGTAACGTTTCTTCTTGCTTGTTATTTGTAAATAGGTGCCGGTACGACATGGCTTATCGCATCAACAGCAAGCAGCAATTGTATGAACTTCTGCTAAAGCTACAGTTAGAAAAACATATTAATTGTGATGTTTGACGACTTCAGTTTCACGCCTTCGTAGAGTCAGCAGCTGCAAAAAAGTACTGCATAATGAGTAAATATCAATTTTGCTTTAGTGAAACTGGTTAAACATTATTTTGGCCTCTAATTGATTTGATTTCCGCACTTTTGTGTACTACCAAAAAAGTTCAAAGGTATTTTATACCAAAGACTTCTCAAGGTGTGAAACGAATTATTTGGCACTATTTTTATTTGTTTGTGTTAAAATCCAACACCCATTTCTAACGCATACGGCACGTTGCCATTAATAACTTAAGTATTTCTTCAGGATCTAAATATTCGAAATATAAATATATTTCCGTAATTAAAAAAAATACGAATTCACTCCCCATCTAAATTTTGCAGTCGCGACATTACCAAAGATGCAGGCTACTACTAGCAAAACTATTGCTAAAAGATAACATATCATTACTGACTGCAAAACTACTTTTTTTTTTCTTTTCGCAATAAATAATGGTATTTAATTTTATTAATCTCCCTTATAAAAACAGCAAAAACTACCTTATCAAAATACAAGTCTTATCTATGTTCTACTCGGAATTAGAATCTAAAAATTTGAGGTTTGAACTTTACAACCGCACACGACAGTAAAATGGCCATAGACTAATATTTGTTAAGCCTAACGATATAAAACCCGGATAACGTTAATAAACAGTCTAAATAAATATATAAATATTTGAACAACGTAACCTTAAAACCTTGGGTTCGGGCTGACGTACCAATTGCGATGGTGCAATTTCCATAATTTTTTTCGCACACCCTACAGAAACACATGTTTGCTAAGAGTAACAATGTGTATACTTGTGGTAATGGTTTTCTATTGTTTCATTCTGGGAGGTTTTATGGACGAGGGCGACTACGCGAAGACTCTGGCCGAGGGAGAGGAGAGGCATAATCGAGCCCAACGAACAACCTCCAGCATTAGTTAGACTATGATTACAGACGTGCTGTCCATCAGATAAGCTCGCACTGGACATACTGCGTGGGAACTGATGTTTCCCGCGTGCAATCAAATACGAATTTACCTCGCGGGGAATATCGCTGGGTGAGATAGCAACAGGCAACTACAAATTACGCTGATTTGGGGAAGAAAATATATCTCGTGCACATCAATCGAAGACGAGCGCTGTACGCCTATTGTATCTCAGCACAACAGCCACTTTAAAATTTAATTTATAATTTAATGAAATATTCAGTAAAATATTACGTAGTAATGTGTATCGAAAACCAGACGGATAGGAAGAGATAATTTTCGTTGCGTATAGTATGTTATGTTACTCTTTATGCAATAACGAAGATATATTAAGAAGTGTACAGTACTGCAGTTTAAGTCAGAATCACTTAATATTCACTGACGTTTCAGTTAAACAGTCAATATAAACTGGTTACTATTTAAAGTGTGAATAGTATTAAAATGCAGGGGAGGTTACAACGGATCATGTATCAAAAACATCACGGACAAAATTAAAAAAAAAAAAAAAAAAACTTGACGTTTGTTGCAGAAGTTTTACTCTTTTATATACTGAGACACAGAAACACAAGCCTACACAATCCAGGAAAAGTTTACTCTAAAAGCCAAATATTTTCAAAGGAATACAGATTTTACATTTTTACATTTTCCACCAAGCCACATTATCAAAACTGCAAAATAATTTTTCCGCATGTTACGCAGTTACGAAAAAATTATTTTTATGTGTATACAATTATTGATGACGTAGTTGAAACTCGTGAAACTTAGCGTATATCAGCGAATATCAGTAAAGGGAAACCGTTAATTAAAAAAGAACAATATTAGTAATCCTTATGAAATTATTACATTCATTCACCTAGAGTTAGTTTCATAAATTATTTCCGTGAAATCGTCGAAATAACCATAACAAATCAAACTATGCATATCATAAGTAATGTTTGTTTGGAAGAATCGGATTTTGGAGTTTGGAGGATAAGTTCAAGTATGTCATTTCAAATAATTGAGAAGCCCCATTTCACCGGATGAAAGATGTAGCCCGGGCTAAAGAAGCTTTCAATATGTTGAGAAGCCTCCATAGCCATTCTGGCCACCAGTGAGACAGCATTTCATTAAAAGCTTCGTTTGGAGAATTGCAACCACGTTCTGAAACCTGGACTCTGTTGGTGTCCGAAAATAAAAGATTACGTGCGTTCGAAATGTGGTGCTGGCGGCGAATGCTAAAGATACTCTGGATCAGCAGGTTAACAAATGAAGTCCTGACGAGAGCAGTAGAAACCCTGCCTAGCTTGGGAAAATAATCAAGAAAACAAGAAACATTTGGATAGGTCATTTACACCGGCATTCATCTTGGTGCACACCACTGTTTGTAGGGAATCCGGAAGGAAAAAATAATAGAGGATGACAAAGAACTGAGTTCGTGGATAATATTAAAGTACGACGCCCAGATCACCTGATAAAACAGCTGGCTCAAAATAAAAAGACATTGAACGATGAAAGTCATGCTACCCACCAACCGGCAGGTTGAGGAGAATATAAAGAAAGTTTTGTATCATACTATGAATATTTTTGATCTTTCCGATACATATGTGCTGCTGTCGGGACCATACAATAAATTGTATCAAACAGGTCGTGACTTCTGCTCATGATATCTGCATTACTGTACACAGAGAAAAATGTCTGGTTGATTCAACCTATATGGCCTATATGGCCAAACAAGCGTGTACCAATTGAACCGATCAAATATTTGGTTGCCTGGCAGGTATAGTTATCCCAAAAGTATGGTTAAATCCAGTTAAAAATACGTTTTGTTAGGACAAAAAAGTCAACACTTTGCGCGTTTCATATGTTGTTCAGCCAACAAAACTTTTGTTGAAACAAATACATACTTGTTTGTCCATACACAAACATATATACGGTTAAATCAACCAAACCTTTTTCTCTGTGTAGGTAGCAACGGAACCTCTAGACAGTAATTCGTTAACAATGGCTTGTGATTAGATTCTGTGCGTAAAAGAATAAATCTGACAACTGAAATGTATGCTGCTTTAAAAATTTGTATTCTACAAAGCAAAAAATTTTCTGCTTCAGGCACACTGCAAAAGTACTTATAATTGATCAAGTTGCACGTTTTCATTTTTTTTTTTTTTTCGGTTGGTTTTGATTTCAGTACTGGCAGAATTTTTGATGTCAAATGCAGTTGGGTGCTAGTTCTGTTATGACATCTGAAACCGTCCAAAGTATTTAAGCAATATTCTACTTTGGACGTATTTACCGGGTAGGTAGATGGCATTCAATTCAATACTAACTTCAAATCATCCACAGAGATTTTCTCTGTGTCTTGACGTAGCCAGAATTTTCATAATGCAATTGAAATACTAAATTATATTCCTCAAAAACTTATACATTGGTTTTTAATTTGGTCCTCGCCCTTAACATAATAACTTTGGAGCTGTTCAGTCCATACGCAGAGTGAGGTCCTTCCATGAGCGTCTCAGTTTTTTCCCTCCGACCTTCAGAAGTGCCTGGCAATTTACGATCCAAGGTGAACAAGGCTGCTTCTGAGCCAACTACCGCCTAACAAATGAAGAAAATAAAACATTTTGTATGTGTGTGTGGATTGGCTATTTTCAAACTTGCGTCTGGATAACGATTACAGCTCGCGCAGATATATGAGGCGCTAACAACTGAAAGACAAAAAGAGTGAGAGGAACGGTGAAGTAAAATACTTCGCCAAGTTAAATCATTCCCTTATTTCATCCTCGTCTTCGGGAAAAGAGAAGGGGTTTGAAATAATGGAAACGCCGCGTCATCTCTAATAATAAATGTGAAATATCTGTAGAAAACAAGAAAACTACGGATAGTTAAAAGAGCCGTCGGCGGTTGAAACATATATACGTTCTCTCGGAGGAGTTCTTTATAATAGAAAGGAGGCATCTATTCCTGGTAGCGAACGGCGTATCTCTTCGGCGTGCCTTCATTACACGGCACCTTTGTCAAGTTACCCACTGCTCGCGCGGGGGCATCACCCTCTGTCTCTCTCCAGCGACGTCGAAAACCCGTCACCTCTTATTTATAAACAACAGCAGCGCCTCTTGTGTCGGGAGGGAGAGTCACACGTCTATTTCCAGTGAACGCCGAGTGACTCCAGTGCTGTCCTCTGCTTGTCCGCTCTTGTAGGGGGAGGCTGTGGAAGAAGACTGATGCTTCGGTAAACAACTGATCTTGAGTGCTGCGAAGGAGGCCTTGATGGCGAGTCTCATGGCGGGAGAGATGAAGTGTGTGTTTGAAGAGGAACAGAATAAAGACTCCCTGTTGCTCGTCTGGTGGTAGCCTACTGCTCTATAACATGATTGTATTTTAATTAGATTTTTTTCTACAGGAGCAGTGGCAGAGTAATTTCCTCATTACTTTATAACGGTTTAATGAAAACCACTATTGAAGACTGCTTTCAAATTCATCGGTATTTTAATTCACAGAAATTTGTGGGGATAGCTGTTCATTCTTCTTCAACTGGACCTGTCTCTGGGTTATGTTAATTTTTTGGCTTGTCGCCATTGTCGGGTTAAAGGGTATTGACCCCTACCTCCTTGAATTCATCCGTTTCCTCTCGATAACTACTATTTCAGTTGAAGCATAAACATTTTTTGCAATGATAGGACACTTACAGTGGTTTACACGTGTTCTGAAATTGTTGCAGCCTCACTATCTTAATTATCTTTAAACGGGAAACAGCTCACAAGAAGAAACTTAATTATTTTTCGGGAGCAACTATATACTGGCCTCGACAGTAACAGACATAACGCCGTACGGATCCCAAAAATGTAAACTGAATGTTTGCCTGTGCTCTGTTGATGTGTAAAACGTAAGACAACATTGTCTAACTTAACTTCATTATTTACGAGAAAATTCGTAAATCCAAGCTCACAGAGAACCATTCCCCTTACCCGTAAGTCGGTAACGTACGGATGGCATCACTCGTGCCGATAATTTCATTTACCGTACACCACGTATTAGCAACTTATCAACCTTCATTGCCATGAGCTTGATTCTTTTGGGTTTTAGCGCTCTCGTGGGCTGTGGTTGGCTGAATTACTAACATGCAGTTAGCTGCAGATAGCGGATTTTGCATTATTACTAACATTTAAGTGATAGTGAATTTCGTACCTTACGTGAGCGAAATTATCTATATTGAATTCATGCTAACATACTCAAAAGAAAGAGAGAATGAGGTATCTTGTCATTAAATTCATTTGCGCATTTCCTTCACAGTCAAGGTTAGACGAAGAGTGGCCCATGTCGAATTACCACTCAACCTTTCAGGGCGTACCTGCCACTTTCACAAATCCAATTTTTAATCACGGCTTTATTTTTATAACGATATTAAACAGGAGAGAGTTGTATAGGCTCACTATAATTTTATCTGGTGTTTTAGACACGGATAAAAATCGCTGCATATACAGCGATCCGTATTTATAGCCATTTTAAAGGGGGCAGCATTGGAGCGAATGGTCAGACCATTCGCCTCCCACCAAGGCGATCTGGGTTCGATTTCCGGCGGGGTCGGTCCCAGGATCCTCGCATATGGGAATCGTGCCGGACGATGCCGTTTTCTCGGGAATTTTCTGTTTCCCCCGCCCTTTGATTTCGGCACTGTTTTATACTGTCGTCATGTCACCCCTCAGCAGCGCTGAATAACTCGATGTTAAGCGCTGACCAAAATCTCTCACTCACTCGCCTATTTTCAAGTTCACATGCTTACTTACTCAACGACTCTGTCCCGATTGCTCCTACTACTGCATAAAATCATTTTGCTTATTTTAAATAGTAGGCTATCTGTGAAATGCGTAGATCACACCAGTAATATAACTTTGGAGTAATTTCATTCAGACAATTACTGATTTAAAGTGCTGTAAGCATCAAGAAGACAATCGCAACGGCACTTTGATGTTGGCACAAAGGGAATACGGAATTGTTAGTGTTCAATAACTGCAGCGTTATCTTTATCAGCGACGCGATCTGACCTCGCTGATTTCACTGGCCAATTATTTCATGATATCAGTTATAGTTCCGTTATTGCTGATGAACACTGGTGCTCACTGAGGATGAATTTCGTCTGACTCCTTGTGCAAGGCTACACTACTACTGATTCCACTGGAGCTCGGGAGGACGTGTAACGCCAGTGAAAACAGACATGGTCAGGGCGAGATTCACATCTGTCACTAGAAACGTTTGAAAACATTCAAATGATTGTTGTGATACATTAGAGTACAATTCTTGAGAATGTTCGTCTAAAGAAGCCACTAAAAATTACATTAAATTTAATGGGTGTTTTTTTTCAGAAGCACAATACCGGTATGTTCTGCGAAATAAAATTATTCTTATCTGAAAGTAAGCTTCTAAAAGGTAAGGAAACTGTTTGCTAATTAAATTCGTATTCGCATACGAGTTTTCTTTTATTTACATGTTCATCGGTGCCAATCGTTCCGAAACTCTCAAATTACTGACAATGACGTAATAATTGCTGATTACTGATATGGTCCCGTAATTGCAGACAAATACTGACAGACCTTCAATAATATCACTGCTCAGCAGCAATAACGGATTGTGGCCTAAGTTACAGACTCGTCGAGATCACTGTATCGCTGACCGCCACGAGATATAGCCAGGCGCGATGACGCCAAGAATATTCTCAAAGCTCGGGGATGGGACAGGATCTGCTTATCCCAACCCTACGTTTCCAGATGTTAGGATAACTTTGGATAATGGCCTAGGCGCGTGCTCTTAACGGATAACTGAACGGTGACGGCCGCTGCTCGTCATTCCGTCACGTCAGCAGGAAGCTTCGGGTTGTGATAAGCGGATCCAGTCCCTTCCCGTCCCCGAGCTTTGAGAATTTCTTGGCGTCGTTGCGGCTGGCTATATTTCAACACGTGGCGGTCGACGATACAGTGATCGTGCCGTTTAGCCGGTACGTGTAAATTGCAGACTCTAATTAGAAGGCAACGTTGGTGAAAAAGACAGTGCCAACGGCAAAGAACGGCGCGGGGCAAGCACAACAATAGGTGGCAGTGTGACAACTGTGTACGGCAGCAGAACAGTTGGAGCATGGTTGAACGGTGCGTATGCGGTTTGAGAAGGATGAACAGGTTAGACTATCACTGTAAATAGAGGTTTCTGGCCTGGGAACAGACATTTTATGAGAACAGTGACTTACGTTATCTGAGGACTGTTTTATGTGAAAGAGACAGACATTTATAAATTATATACTAAGAGTAGGAATTTTATATGCTAGGACTACTATATTTCATATATGTTTTAAATAAACCAATAAATTTAATAATTTAATTCTATTTATTTAGCCCTCCGTCCCAAACGAGCTTGGTTGCGCCCAGGACATTAAATTCGTAACAGTATTGTTTAATGCATGACATAAATGAGAAAAATTCGACAAGATATTCCGGTAATAATCTTAATACATTATTGAATCTGGAAAATGTAATATTTCTATTGTTATTTTTTAATTAGTAACCATCCATGGTGATTTTAGCACTTGGAAGATCTAGTTTTGTTTATGCCAGTACTATATTTATCCACCACCTGTACATTTTTGTGTAACTCTGTAAATAATTCAACAAAATGTTCAGATTTTCCCACATAGTGTATGAGCCACAATAAATATTATTTTTAATTTTATTCGAAATAAGTTAGACCACTTGGCTCCGTGGTTACAGCTCCTAGCCTCTGTGCCAAAGGCCCCGGGTTGGATTTTCGTCCGGGGAGGTCAATAGTTACAGTTGCCTCTCTGTGTTCAGAGTGGTTGTTTTGTTGTGTTGTTCGCACATATCTAAACTGTGGAAGGCAATGACGAACCACCGCAGAATCACCTCGCCTAGTAGGCCTCGGATGTCGTCGGGATTTTCATCACCCGGCGTCTCCCGTGTCTTCAGGCAGAACACCAACCATTAGCTATCACCAATCATTCCCGACAAGACGGTCTTCACAAGTACTAACTTTACCGTTCACAGCCTATATCATTGAATATATATAGGTGCCTATAGTTGTTTCTTTGGTCGGTACATTGGTAGGTATTAGGACTTGACGACACGTCGACAGCGCGGTCATTATATATGTGTAACCTGCGGCTAGAACACTGAGGCAAGGGAAGGGAATTTGTCATGGCCTGTGTTACGCAACCATCCCCGCATTCGGTTGGAGTGATTTCGGAGAACCACAGAAAACATAAATCAGGATGGCTGTTCCTCAAATCGTATCCTGGTTCTCCAGATTGCGAGTCCACGTAAATTACAGTGAATCGGCATTAACTGTACTAACATTCAAATTATATAAAATTTTTACTGGCGTTTTCTCTCAACCAATAGTGTTGAGAGTTCCTTTCTTACTTGAGTGACCAATGAAAACAAAGAGGGCGTAGTAAAAAGGACTTACTACCTCCATGCAGCAAACAGCACTTAGAATAACAACATACGATGCGTCTTCCCTGTCAATAAAAATAATTTGCACCTAGTGTTCTACAGGCAACTGAACGAAACTGCACATTGTATATAAACTGTTCTACCAGAAAGATACAGTTCTTAGTTGAGGTTTCTTACGTCAGACTGTGCTAAAGTCTGCCTAAGTGCTCCATAATCGAAAGATAGCGCCACAAGTGAGATACGTGAGTGAACAACAGAACTGATAGATAGCGCTGGTGTTGTTGTTACTGTGAAGAACCATCAGATAGCGCCACAGAATGGATAACAGCAAAACTCGTAGTTTTTTAATATTAAATATTATTAAATATCGTCACAAAAAGTTTATTCTTTTAGATAGCAATTTTATGTTACTAATAAACAAAAACGTAAATGTAAAAAGCTTTATTTTGGGTGGTTAAATATACTTTCACGATTTAAAAAAATTTTTAAATTAGGATTCCAAAGTCAAATAAAGGTAATAAAAGTACTTACACTAGACATCAATAATCAAATGAAAGATGTTTGTGTTAGCTGTCCCCTTACAAAGTATTAAGCATTTGTTGTAGGACTGAAGATCTTGGTATCATCAAACAATGTTCAAAGTACTGTCATTTCATGTAACCTTCTTAAGAGGGTGTGGTACATAATTCAACGCTAAAAGTTTTAATCTATACCTGTAGGTTTCTCGAAGCCAATTGGAGAAAATTAAACAATAGCAGTCCTAGACAATAGTTTTAGCCAACGTTTTAAACAAAATACTTTCCAGTGTTACGAACTTCTGAAGCACAATCTCTGGCGCCGGAATCTCGTGCATTTAACTGCGGCGCAAGAGATCACGAGTAACGAATTAGTAAGTCTGGTTACATATTTACTCATAAAGTTGGCAAATGTTTTCAGCGTTTATTTATCTACCACGCACTCTTAAGGATATTTTTGGAAAATATAGTTTTAAATTTCAATTTTCAAAGTTTTGTTAGTCCTCTAAATACTCACTTTATAAACTAGGTTCTTACATGTTTTCTACTTACTTTTTCTGAGGTTTTACCTGCCGAAGTCTGTCGGTTAAATTTAAACTCAACCTTATACAAATATTATCAGTTTACAATCCTTTTCTGGACATATTACATATAAACTGTAAGCACTGGCAATTTTTTTGCAAAATTTGCAAAGATAATTTTAAATAAATTTTAAGTTCTGCCTGCTTTACTGCATGTACATGACCATTCTTCTGCAAACTCTCACTGGCCTCACATAAAGCAGAAAAATAAATTGCGATGAAACGTCCAATACAAAGACATACAGAGAGGTCAAATCAATTGTCATTATTAATTTTGGGTATAAAATATAATCAAATACATTATTGGTGTAGGTAGAAATATTCCTGCAAAAATTTTAACAAAAATTACAAAATAAATTATTTCAATGCGGAAATAAATATTGCGAAAAACGTTCACCTATTCTGAAATAAAATATTTCAGCAATATAAGATTATTATACTATAGTAATTGCAATTGATACTGATGCCCAGTTACAGCGATTATTTTAAAAGAAGACAACGTGTTATCTGTTGGGGTTTTTACAGGAATAAAATGGAATGAACCTTATATGCTGCGATAAACGCATATTAAGTGTAACATGCTTTTGATTGGTAAATAAATATAGACCTTCGCCTGCATAAAGTTCCACAAGACAAGCATATATCTACGGCTAAAAGTAAATAAATAAAAATAAAGTTGTATGTATGTACATACACACGTATTGGCTGTTTAATATGCGAATAAGTGTTTGTTGAGTGTATGCTAAGTGAATACCAATACATTTTCAGTTTTCAGTGATTTTGTCTCAACGAAATTCTAATCATTGACAAATTAGTAGTTAAATAAATCTAAATGGTCAAAATTATTTTTCCCAAGCAGTTACTTAAAACATTGTTTAGACTTACAAATCCTGGAATATGTATGTCGAAGAGAAATAATGCAATAAACTTAACGACGAGGTGAGAGGGTTGTAAGACCTTTTAATAACGAGGTATTAAGAGGCGACGAGGATGAGCTGAGATCAACAGCTGTCCCTGAGCCGGGATTTGAACCCAGGACCTCTCGCATCGGAGACTGGCGCCTAACCGACTACTATACGGAGGCCGGCAAAATCAATAGACTTTTCCAGTTTTTAAAAACTCTTTGCGTTAAATGTGACCTAAACGTGTAGTATACATTTTGTGCTAAATTTACAAAGAGCATTAGTATCAATTTGCTGAACTAGCACTATTGCACCTGATAATTCAAAAATTTCCCTAAAACCAGTTCTGTATAATTTCTGAGGTTTATATGTTATTCGAAATATCAACAGTACCTGTAGTGAATAGATATTTGTCAAATAAAAAAATTGAGACCAAAGTCACCCCCGGTACTTATTTAGTCTGATGTTCTTGACTTTTTGTGAACGTTTAAGTTATGGTAGAATCAGAAAGTAAAAATTTTGATATTATACTTGTCGGTGACTTATGATTATTCGAGCCCAGAGTTAATATCTACTTAAAGTTAAATAAACTAAGAAAACCCCCAATATTACAGATTTACAATTAGAAGTTTGTAAATCCGGCACATAGTTGTAGAATGCGGTGCAAATAACTCCTACTTTAATTAAATAATTTACAAAAATTGTTTGACATTGCGTAAAGTACTTTTATTGCATTGTTGGAAAGGCCGCCAACAGAAAGTGAAGACAGCAGGCCACACTCTTGATATTTTTGACAGCAACATTACCTTACTAAACTGTTTTTAATCAAAGCAATATTATCGGCGTCAAGCCATTTGACTGTTCATTTTTAATGGTAGCTAAAATATCAACTTTATTTCCTACATCTATGGTTGAATGGTGTCACGAACAACTCAAGAGACCTTCCAAGGTTTTAGTAGTTATCATTATTCGTAAATAAACACTGAAACGTACGGCATGCAACACAAACACACCTAAGTATGTGATAAATAATTATGACTATAATAAGTAAAGATCTTCTGGTCTGCATATTAATAAAAGTGCTCTAGATATGAGCAAGTTAAACTGAACCGTGCAATAACATTCCGTGACAATAAGTTTAGTGTTAGAGCATGGAAGTGTAAGCTGAACACTACAGTTTCCTGACAATCCACTCTATGAATGACATACATTACACAATGCTATACTTGACCATTCATGTAAATATTGTTTGCAGAGTGATATGTACACAGTTAATTGCTTTGAATGATAGGAAGACAGAAAATAATTTTACATAAAAATATTTATTAATATACAGGCTATTAAAATTCAATCATTCTGAAATTTAGTTATCTTCTCAACATTATAATTAAAATAATCGAAGAAAAATTACATTGAGAATAATAACCACACTTACTGTAAATATAGTAAAATGCTCAATATGCACAAAACTGGTGTTTAATTTTACTGTCTGATCAAAAAGCAAGGCATTTACCGAATGAAAATATGTATGGAAGTACAATTTGTATCATGAAAGAGCACCAAATCATTCAAGTTACGGATGGATATCAGTCACCTAGGAAGCTGAACGTTCACGTTGCCTATTTAGGATAACAGGTGGTCACGGCAGAGTACAGTGCTAGTAAAAATATTAAGAAATTATGAATAGCAAAACATTAATTTGACTGCTAGTAAATTCCACAGTCTCGTACGAAAATACGTAGATCCTAAACAGAAATAAATAATTACCACTTTATTTCTAACAATTTGAACTGAAAAAAAGCACATTATTGATAGAAACAAAACAGTTTTGCAGTATTTGTCGACTTCTGTTGCTGCAAGTAAACACGCAATTTATACCTATATTTTCTATGCCGACAACTTATTTATGGTTGTATAGCATCAGTTCGTCTTGTTTTATGACACTAAACTTCTCATTTTGCTTTTTTTTAATAATATGCCACTTACTATACATTTTTTATTTTGTCTTGACTAGATCATCTATATGATGTACGACGTTGCTTTTAAAATAGCATGAAGCTCTGTTGTAAAGCTCTGAAGTATGTAAAAATTGCGTAGTTTCTTAGACGCGTTATGCAGTGACACGTAAGTGCATACATATCACAAAAAACGCAAACGCAAGACATTCAGAGTTTTAGTTCTACAATGGCACGCAAGCGGACACAGATACGCATGCGGAAACTCAACAAAGTTGGTCAACTCCGAACTCTTACTTACGTATCCGTGCTTGCGTGTAGCCAACAGCAATCGAACATATTTTCGTATTTCACTGCCATTTTTGTTTACAACGTTTTTACACGTTGAGTATTCAAGGTTTACCATTAAACTCGCTTTCATGCAAAGTATTTACAATTATTATTTATGAGTGAAGTTGAAGTACCGTTTGAAAAATAAAACGTACGAAAAAAAATTAAATATTAAATGAATTTAAGTACACAGTTAAAGAATCTGAGGCATTTAACATATCTATTTTCATAGAAAACACGTACGCTACATCGCTTTTCTTTACTATTTATATAACATACTAAACTACATATAAATGTTAAATTAATTATTCTATAATATGGGAATGTTATATGAAAAAATATATTTTAGTTTCGTAGGTTGCAAGTACGTGCATTTACGCATGCGTTTTCATATACTGTAGAACGTAACTTTTTTTTCGCTCCGTGTACTCGTTTCGTTTACGTGTTATGCATCCGCTTTCTTACGCTTCTGTGGCACTGTAAAACGGGCCTTATAGTCTCTGGACATCTTCAGCGGGTAAAGCGCTGCAGAAGCACTTTACGCTGCACACGTTCAGCTGCCATCGCTGGCCACCGCTGCGCTTCAGCGCTTCCGCAGCGGTTGCAGCGAAAAAAATACTCGCTGCGAGTCCGCTGCAAGCAGACGATTGTTTTTATTTGAAACTGCAAAATGGCGATGTCTGTAAATAAACGTTTTGTTTAAGTGGATTATAGCGAAATATTTAGGGATGTCAAACTCAACAGTAAAATATTGAATGTGTTGAAATTGTTCTCCATCTGTGCTAATAATACCGTCTTTTCGTAATCTTATTAAATGTTAACTACGTGCGGAGAATAGATGGGCAAGCTTGTGGCTAGTGTAGAAATCGCGCGGAAATATTTGTAAACTATAAATTGGTGTATTGAGCAACGCTGACAGTATTTAGGGATAAATAAGTATTATTTTCAGGCACCGTGCGTGAAAAATAGATGATCCATACATTAATAAATTCCGCGTCTATGTAGGAGACTCGTAGGTTAGATTTGTAAACATGCTTTCCAAATCTTCAGTACTCGTAGATCGCAAATTCATTAGTTCTCTGCGTATTTCAAAAGTGTTCAAAGGTTTACAAGGCTTCATTTAATGCCTGGGTTAAGAATGTAGAGGACAAGGACGGACTATGTTGACTGTTTTGGTTATAATACAATAGTAAGCCTGCTGTGGTCAACTGTGTAAAATAAAACAGTATAGATACAGGCTTACAACTGGGCATTCATCGAGTGGCAAGCACCTCTTGGAATACTTACTTACTCCACCTCACATTCCATACATTCCCTGAACTACCACACCCTCATTGTCACCAATTCTCCCTAAAATCTTTACACTCCCAGACCATTCTGTCTCTCATACTCTGTCATTCAAACCCCATAAAACTTTCTGCTACTTGTGTCTCTAGCCCTGTACAACAACCTAGTTAAGTGCTCATTTAACCTTCCCCACCCTCTCACTCCATTCACCTCTTTATACATCCTGACCAGTCTTTATAATCTTCTGTCTTTCAGAAGGCTCAACTCAACTCCTTTAACAGTATAAGTGGTCTGAATTTTTTTCGTCCTCACTCTCACCTTCCCCATTTATTTGTTATCTTGCTACCATTCTTTGCACCTTTTCCCATACCCTCATCTCCTCTTCCATGTATGAGTACTAAACTGAAGCAGCATACTTCAATAGTTGCCTAATCATTGTCCTATAAAGCTTTCTCCTTCACTTCCCCACCAACTTCCTTAAAGATTTTTACCAGCATAACAATAGGTCGTTCGGAATAAAGTGAGCACTAAAAACTTAACCTTTGAAAAATATCACTAGCCGTTACTTCATATAATTCAACTGTACGTGTAGTCTCTTTACAGCTTGTACGGTTGGCAGCGAAATTACGTAATATAGTTCCGTTTATTTTCCTATTTAAATACAGCTATACTGAAACAAAATCAACCAAAATAGATATAATTGTATTCTGTACAATTAATATACTATTTCTTTATCAAACTTTATACGTACCTACAGACTGCACAATTTATCTTACACACGCAAGCATCACGTCACGTGTCCCGAGAGGTTAGACATTTCTCGTCGTTAGCCGTTACACGCAGAAAGATACAAATTGGCTGAAAATAGATCATTAACAGGGCTTATTTTAGTGCTCGCTTTATCCTGAACCGCCTATAAGGTCCTTTTTCCTTTTGATACTGCTCTCTGTTTTCATATTCTGTACCAGAATCATCACCCCCCCCCCCAAGTACTTATATTCTGAAGCTTTCTCTATCTCCTGCCATTTGTACATACCGTAATATCTTGCTCTCTTCCTTGTGGACCTACTATGCCTTCCAAATATTTATTTTCATTTATTTCTCTCTGTCCGCCCACTCGCTCAATCAATATCCTCCTGTAACTGATTCTGCCCTCGCTATACACAATCATATGCAAACAGCCTCATTTTACCAGTCACCATTGCCACCAGAACACTTACTGTAATGGCAGAAAACACAGGGGCCAAGCTCACTAACATATGGAACTCTTAACGTAACCTCCCCTTCCTCCAATAAGGATTCCCCCGCTTTCACACTCTCATGTTCTACCTTTCAGGAAGTATATTGAGCCAACCAGCCCCTTGCTGTCCAGTTTCCTTATCAGTGTTCTAAGAGGTAGCGTATCAAAGGTCTTTTCAAAATATATAAAGCAGGAAACCCCTTGCTTCCCCTCATCAATCACCTGCATTGAATCCTCCAGTAGCCCTGCCAGCTCTTAAGGGTTTGTCAACGAGTTTTTTTCAGACTGGTGACAACTCCTATTTTTTAACCAAAAGCTTTGAAAAAATTTGAGTCAATGTGCAGTCACATGATTCACAATACTGTGGATGCGTTTTTAAAAATAATGTACCATTCGTCAGCAAAAAAAAAAAAAAAAATATTTTGCTTATTTTCATGACAAAAAACGCGGTAGGCTACTTTGAGTGATGAAATCTAAAAAATGGTTCAGTATATTTCTACCAAAAATTAAGCTACAAATTATAAAATGTAAGTGTCAAAACTGTGGAGCAAAATTTTTGTGATTATTAGGTAGCAATAAAAATAATATTTTCAAAATTACTGCAAAACTCGGTAACAAGGCCTTAAAACTGTGCTAGTACTATTGTAGGTGCACGTTACAGTGATCAACACAGAGGCCAAGATTGATTGTATTTCCTTTTTATGTATAACTAAGCTTACAGCTCTGTTACTAATTTGTGTGAAATAAATATTAACCTACTTTCCCTGTGGTAAAAAAAAATCTAAAACTTATCACAAATTGTCTTTTATTAGTAAAATGTTATCTGGCAACTCACAACACAGTTAAGTAGAGATGAGAGCATAAACAATAATCTACCTGCATAATTTGGCAAAACATGAAAGGGGAAAATGAATTTGAAGAAGGCAACTAATAAAAATAACTTGACACTTGCAATTGCATAAATGCCTTGTGGTAATTTAATCCTACCACATCACTTACTTCTCAGGCCCTTCCTAACACTTCTAACCTGCTTCACTGTAAATAACTTCACAATTAAATTCCACTCATTCACCTACACCCAATGCATAGACTGCCAACCCCGTTCTACTTTTCTCCAAACACAAATTTCAACGACAAAGCTGCAAAAATGTACATTATTCTGTAAAGTTTCAGCTTAGTGTATGGAAGGTACAGAGTTTAAATATTGAAATCAATAACCAAATAAACCATCATTCAAAAACCCACCAACATAACATTCAATTTGCAATTAGGCTGACGCCAGGTAGCAGTTGTCTTCCATAGCTTCATCTCAAGTGTCCCAACCTATGTAATGCACTCTCTCACCAGCATGGACTGTCTCCTTCTCTCCATCCTCCAAATACTTTGGACCGTCAGAATTGTTCCTTCTACCTCTGCCTACATTCCTTTAGTCAACCTCACCTTCAACTTACCCCACCCTTCTCCATCCTCATTTAATACTCTATAAACAGTCCGACCAGTCTCTCAACCCTTGTCCTTTCCTTTAGGGAATGGCAGCCCATCTCCTTCAGAGATGGCCTAAAATTAGCTTCATCTTCTCTGACCTACTCCTTTCATCTCCACCTGCCCTTAACCCTTTCTAGTTCTCTCACCTCCACTTCCATGTGTGGGTCCCATAACGATGCAGCACATTCTAGTATTAGATAAACCATAGTGCCATACGTATTCTCCTTCACCTCAGGGTTGACTCTGTACAGAACCCTTTCCTACATACCCAGAACCATCCTCCCATTATAAACTACTCTCTGCACTTTTTTCCCCCAAGTTCTCCGTGTAACACCACCCCAAGGTAGTTCTACTCAGAGACAGCCCCTATCTCTTGATTTTCCCAATTTGAAAACGTCCCTTTTCTTTCGCTTTGTAAATCTTACTACCTTTGTCTTTTTCAAATTAATCTTCTTTTTGTTTCTGATGGTCCACCTTGTTTGCTCCATACCCTCCTGTAACGTGACAGTTGCACCAGCAAAATGTGTTCAAGTTTGTAATTTTTTCACTCGGATCAATATTGCACTTACCTGTTATTTCGAAATTGTCAAAAATTGAAATAATTTACCAAACCAACTTTGAGTAGGTCTAGGACACACAACCAGCTGTACCTGCAAGGTGTGTGCAGGAAATATTTGTACTCCAATGTACTTCAACCAAGAAACATAATTTAATTTGATAAGTGTATTACAGTGGACCGCTGAATACATCAGTAGAATTAAAGATTTCTGCACATTCGTTTTTATTAGGTATGCCTACATTGCGTTTGTATGTTACGGTAGGTTTTTTCAACTGAACGGTTGAAAATCAGTTACTAGTACAGTGATGTTAAAAAACATGCACAGCTAGCCCATAAACAGTTCACATTGTAACTGACACTGAAGGTTAATAGAACTTTATTTTGTAACATCGCACAAGCATCATATGCATTATAAACGTCAGCCTGACAGTTAACTGCTGCACTACACACTTGGCGATAATGCTTGTCACATCGCTGAATGTGCGTATCTACATTATTGATGATACTGTATTACTCTCACTGGAACACTACTCCTATTTATTTTTGCTTACTTATGAAATGTGTGTACCAGTTACACATTTTTGCATGTGATTTAGCACTGTTTCTTCTTGAGAAAATAATAAATTATGGTGTGTATGTATTATAGTTAGAGATGATGGTATAGCGCGTAAGTGTTTTGTGCCAACATACCCTTTAAGACACTGTAGTTTCTTGCAAAGTATATGATTAGGTGATATACTTCTGACACAACGTAGCTGTCTGCAGACCAATAACAGGCGTCAAATATTGCGATATCTGGATTTTTATTGGCTCAGTAAGATAGGGTAACAGCTCCAAATACAAGCTAAAACCAGTAATGTTCTGGTAAGTTGAACGTGTGTTGAAATACAGCAAACAGTCAAGTTTTCCTGCTATAAGCCATCATCTCTAATTATGGTATCTTTACAGCGCTGTGTAGTTTGTGGAATGTAGATACGATGACACAGTGTACAAGAACATTACATATCAAACTTCACAATTAGCACAATATTTTAAAGCATTTATTGAAAACGAATTGTAAAAATTAAATACAACTCAAACATAGTACAAACTATATGCACACAACACTGCTCTTTTTAAAATTCTCAAAATTATGCAAATTCTGCCAACATGTTAGTCATGAAGTGAATAGCTAGTTCATTTATGTGTTATGTTTATTTATATCACACATATGTTCAAAATGAACTAAAAAACCATTGTCAGTACTATACTATGCCCTAGGTCTGTCATATTTACTTTTTTATTAGTAAAATCTTTAAATCAAGTTAACTATCAAGTAGGTGTACATCATATTTCCAAGAAGTAATAGTTTTATATTCCTGTGACAGTTAGGAAAAGTCCACTCTTCCAAATGTCGTGTGTCATTACAAAACAAAGTGATTGCATGTGTTTCAAATTAATATTACAAACTAAGCCTATTGAATTTTATACCCAACCACAATCTCAACTGTATGATATCATTGAAATCTTGTCTGTCACTAACAAAATAATTCATTTGCAGACCTGCTCAAATAATCCAATAAGCTACTTGACTAGCTTTGATGCAAAATATAAAATATATTAGAACATGACGTAAGTTAAAGTAGAGTGAAATTCAAGAGAGGTGATAATTCTCGCATACCTTGAGGGGTGGTAGGGCTGTAAGGGAGGTATCTAGCAATAGCCAAGAAGGGGAATAAAACGCGTGAGGGAGGGTATGGTAGGTAATAATATCCGAGCTGCTGAAAATGTAGTGTATGTACCGTTATGTGCACTCAATGCCGCAATCGTGACAGTCACAGCTGCAATACAGTTGCACAGACATACTGTATGTATGTAAGAACAGATCATGTGGTGTTACAGAGAAATATGTAATGAAAAGAAGCTTTGTGCCGCCCTTCTAGTAAAATTGTTTTATGTTATCTACCTCATCTTTGTTATTTTATGATCGATGGACAACAAACTAGGAACTATGTACATTTTACTTTAACCAACGTGTGAATGAATTATTCACAAATCACAACACAGAAAAATAATGACGAGCATAACTGGAAATATTATGATAGTTATAGCAATGAAAACACAGAACAGTTTAAGAGACTTGTGGTACAACAATTGGTTCGTTATAACATTTAATCATACTGACTTTGTCAATGAGGCAAGGCTTCCACCGCAGGCTGGGGAAGGTTCAAACAACCCACCCTGGTAGGCTAATACATTACACACATTAAACACAGTGAATTACGTAATTACTATGCATAGAAATACAAAATGTAGGGAATAGTAATTTTTCCCAGCAATACACCAATTTCAAGAGGAGGCGCCTTAACGAGGATTTATCCCCTCGTAACCTATGTCAGTCACAAACTTAACATGTACTGCCTTAACAGTCGGTAGACACTTATCAGTTATGTGGAATTTATTGTCCGCCTCACTACCAGATTGACAGAATTGTTTTTTTTTTTTTTCGTCTTCGTTTGTTGTTTTGTTCGACATTTGTGTGGGGTAGTAAATGATTTTACTGTACCGTCCGGCAACATAGCACCTTCCCGATTGTCCTGTAAACTGTTGCCGCCAAAACACCAGTAACTGCACTCAGTCATCTTTTCACCTCAGAAAGTGGTATTTTAATAACTTCCTCCGATTCATTCACCATGAACTTAAAAACACCAAAAACTTGTTCCCGGCATTGACTGCATAACTTTTCACTTTTTTGAACTTCACATTCCATGTGTTCATTTTTGCCGGCTATAAAATTACAATAAGTTGTGTTATACTGTTACTTGTTATTAGAATGTACAAATGCTTCCCGGCTGATGTTTTCACGCTAGACGTTATACACTTACACCAATGCATGTGATTAGAGCGATCAGCGCCAGCATACTGAACTACCACACCCCTTCGCCACCTCGCTTGTGAAGGAATGGACTGGCCCTCCCCGTTTTCATCTTCTGCGCATAGCCGTGGATTGATTTCTTATTTGACGGGGACTGGTAAGTAGGCCTACTTTTGTGCTGAATCACAATAATAATTTATAATGCCATGGCACAAACACTGCCATCTTCAGCATATTTCACTTAATTAAATCTTGTACTGAAATACATAACGGTTAGTATACTAAATTCACAAATTTTGGCTTCAATATAATCTCACAATTCCACAACTGGTGATACGTCATCTTCAGGAAGCTGCAGTTCAGATCTAGCTGGTTCTTGTCAGTTGTAGCACAGTCAAGTCTCTGGTTAACATCTTCTTATACCTCACTGTTGAAATAATACTTGCTAACCCAGATGGTATGCCCTCAGGGTTATGCCATTATTCGGATGACAGTTTTCCTGAAACAGTTAAATCATCTTAGTAAAACAACACATGAAATAATTAGTTTAATGGACACATTACTTTAGTTGACAAACACTGTGGCCATAGATAAAATTTAGTTTATTATCCAAAAACAAGTTTTTTTTTGTATCGCACCTTACAACTTTGATACAAATTAGGCAACTGTCTGGTGGCAAGCTACAGTCTCTTCCTCAAACACCCACCAAACATCTCCTAAACCATCTCACCTTCCACTGTTACCAACTCCTCCAAAATATAATTCCACTCCCTCACTGACCTAAGCATAGACTGTCTAACTAGTTCTATTTTGCTTATCATCTGACAACATCACTGATGGTCAAAAGTTCCCTTCCCCTCTCCATTTATTCTTCACGCCCACATTTATACATTGTCTAGGTCCTGCATCTCCTATTCCACGTACAGGTTCCACCCTGCTACTGCATACTGTATGTAACATTAGCAGTCACTACTAACACCCTTTAATATCCTCCGCAGCATGCTTGGAGCCCTTCTCCCTTAAGACACCACTCTCTCTACCTGCCTTCTAGTCTCCTTGCAACAATATCCCTAGGTACTTGTATTTGCATGCTTCCTCTACCTCCTGTTCTTCCCATCTGTATATGTCAGTACGTACTCCTAACCTTCTGCTTTGTAAACCTAACAGTCTTTGTCAGGTTTATTTTAGTTTGTTCTCTTCAACGCACAGTCATACCCTACCAATGTTATCCTGCAACTTGTTCCCTCCACCCACCTCTACATATATCATACAGTCATTTTAAAACAATCTCATTTTTCCATTCACCCCCAAATTAGTTGTATTTGTCATTTAACTAGGTCCTACCCCTAAAGCTTGGAGTGTAGGCTACATTACGCTAACCCAAGCTTACTAAAATTCTCTTCGAAACACTAAATTAGGTCAACCAAATGAAACATGTTCTTATGAAAGCAAGAGTCTGTGTATGTTATTTATTTGCTTCTCATTCCGTTGAGCCCACTCGTGCGGCTGTAACCACAGGACTATGGAACATGTCAAGAATTTACATTTAGTTATTGTATAACATTTTGATACCAATTGTATTTTGTTGACATGACTTGTCCAGTATCTTTGTGCAGAAATGTAGGCCTACACAAAAATATCTGATGGGTGAATATACTACACTGTACTACTATACTTGAACTGATAAACCCTCACAGTATGTAGAAATACAAATTCATGCTGCTAGACCTACATTCCTAAAATTTAATTCAATTTTCACTTCGATGGCAAGTTCTAAAAATTATTATTTTTACAATTTTCAGACTTGCCTACCTATTATTGTATTTTTTTTTAATTAATCATCTTCCCACTTCGACGTAATTATTTCTGTTGAACCTGACTGAAAACTACTCTTTAGAGTTTTTTCCTATTAATAAAAAACGATACATTCTACGACAATAATCAATGAAAACAAAAAAAAAATAACACATTACTTACCAGATATAACACTGTTGGAGCAGACGTTCGTATGTAAACCTGCTTCAATTTGCCGAAACACTTTTAGATTGTGTAGCCACTGTCTTTCTTTCTGAAGGTATACATCTGCTTTTAAAAATAGCGAAACTATTAATTCTCATCTTTGAAGATATGCAAATACGAATTTAAGTGAAGTCAGTCAAAACACTTGTCACTTCCCACTTGCACTTCACCAATTATTGCCAAGGAATTATGGTGTATAATTTTAATAATCAAGTAATTTCTACGTATGCACAAAGTTGATACCTGCATGAAGATGCGAGCACGTTTTGTAAATTTGTAAGGTCATGTATTAAAAACATACGGTAAGTTGGTAACTTGTAAACAAACAGAAACCTCGCCCAAAGATATTCACAGCGCTGCAGCTTATTCATTCAGCGGGGTCAGCAGCGCTGCATGTAACGGTCACTTGAAGCGCTGCCGCAGCGCTTTGCCCGCTGAAGGCGCCCTCTGTTATGGATGACGCAATGCGCAGAAAACGAGGCATTCATGACACAGATCTGGTCATGAAACCAACCACGAATATAGTTGATAAACTGGAGTGTAGATGGCGAGCTAGTTCGCCAGAGCCGATTCGTTGAGAAACATGCCACCAGTCGGAGCCCCAAGCGCACCTCGTAGATCAGTTAATAATCGAGCGTGGCCAACTGTATTAACTGATCTAACATTTTAGGCCAGTTCAATGGCCCTCTGTTTCGCAATTAGGTGCTTCTTTCCCGGGACAACCTGGCAGCAGTTTTTCCTCGTCGAGATATTTTTCGTTGGCTGTAAAACTTAAACCCTGCATTCTCTAGTAAAATATTGACAAGAACTACAAAACATATTGGAGTGGTGTCTGGACTCTATTGGCCATATTAAACTATGGGAGTGGCTTCACGGGCTAGGAAGATGAAAATTATAACAGTTGAAACTACCCCATTACAGTTGTACAGTTAAAACGAAAACTTTGCGCTGAATTTTGTGTCTGTTGATGATTGTAAACTATAACATTTGGTTTGGTTGTATTAATAATTTACTTGTGACCTGTACCATAGTTCATACACAGATAAACTGGTTCAGTATTTGATATTACATTATCTTCTTCGGTATGTTATCGATTCGCAGATCTGTGGAGTGTCATCTCCCTACAGCAAGTCCGCCGGTACTAGGGTGATGAGCTCTGAAAGGAAATGGGCAGGACAGGGTGAGGAGGAGAGGAATTGTAAAACACACACACCAATTCTCCTCCCTCCAAACTCCTCGCCGTGGGCATCATCCCCTGCGACCCACCCTGGGGGTTGGAGGAAGAGGAGAGGTGGGGACACCCGTGGCTGGGAAATTGTGGAAAGTGATTTTCTGCAGCCCCGGAACAGTTTACAGGCCATTTGGCGGCTGAAGATGTCGGGAATTATGCAAACTGCAGTGGCTTGCCCTGGGGGGACTCTGGCGAACGGGCGGTGAAGGGGTTGAGTCACTGCGACAACTTCAACCCACCCCTCCCATAACCACCATTGTGTCTATTACTGCTGGAGCTAGGAGAGAGGTATAGGAGGAGGGAGGATTGCCCCGAAGGGAAACAAGGTTTCCTCGCGGGCATAGCGTAGTGTCTCCCTCATGCATGACTCGTTACTGCCTGGGGGATGACGGCTTATCAACATGGGTTCTCACTACAGCTACTGTGTGGCCGCTGCCGTCGGGTTAAACAAGCTGGGGAACTATCCCAACACCATGGTTTTTCTTGCTCGATACGTTCGATTTCTGATAAATCAACATTTCAGGTACGGCAGGACATACACTACGGGTTTTCGTGAGGAGTTGTAAAATAAATATCGTAAGAGGAGGGTACCCGAGGACCAGGTCGTTGTACGCACAACTGCAGATTTACTACTGGGAGCCCGTAGGCGGAAGATGACAAGAAATACCTCCTTACAATGAAGAGGCGTCGGAATGAAACGGTCAGGGGAAACGGGAGATTCTCTAGAAAACCCACCGGCCAGCGTCATCGTCTGACACGATTCCCAAAATCGAAAATCCAGGATCCGACACCACCATGGATTGAGCCCAGATCGTCTTGGTGGGAGGCGAGTGGTCTGACCACTCGGCCACCGTGCCCTCCTGATGAGTGATATTTGATCTCACTATGCACCGAGAACGTGGGATTGAAATACCTGCAGGAGTAAACCAATGAGAGTATTTTCTTTTTACTGAAGTCGTGTTACTGGAGAATTGGTCTCTTGCCTCTTGAATGCTACTGGCTGGAAAATTGTCTGCACCTACCAGTCTAATGGTGTTACAGACAACTCGCAGTTATTTATAGCCATTGCGAAGTATCACTTACATTGGAACACATACACGCTTCGCCACTGCTTTGAGGGATGATGGAGAAGAGCAAAACATGTAAACTTACGTCAGGAATCGTATCCCGGAAATATTTCAGTTAAAATTTATATCGGAAAGGTTGGGGAAGCGAATATGGAATATCAGATACTATTGTGTGACAAAATTATTATTACATACCGTGGGATTGATACATTTTGGCGGCTCGCAGCATCGATACAGACATCGACACAAGAAGTTCTGTCTTATTCACTGTAACATCATTGACAACGCTCTGATGATTTCACAGACAACAAGCATCATTGCCAGCAAGTTTTCTTCATTACGTCCCGGAGTCCCGTAGACAACATATTTGACGTGACTCTACGCGATGAGATCAGGCGAATGTGGAATGTACCGGTAAGTTTCAAATTTGTATCGCCACGTTTTTTCGGTAATAAATGTTTAACTATGATTATTCCGGCCTATGGTTCCATATTGCATTTTTTTTCTTTTGCTCACCCTCATTCCTCAAAGTTTGACTTGTCGTCACGAAAATATCTTGTATATGATCTTCACAGATTTTCTGAAATTACTTAAACTTCAACTTCCTTATTTTGTAACGGAAAACATGTAACAAAAAATTGATAATCTTGCACGCAATAATACAGTGGTAAAAACAGTAGCCGCATGGCTATGTGAACCAAACGATACCATGTGTCCTGTAGCTGTGAAAAACGCACAACAATCCTTCTATTCATCGATAAAGGAGAAATATTAAATCCAAGTTGACAAGAATCGTTCTCCAGTTGCCAAAGAAATTCCTTGTAAAACTACAATGGCTGTCATTGTATAAAATACAAAGTATACGTTTGTAAAATTACAAGGAATAGCCTACACATTTTTTCTAAGTTTTTTTGCAACCAAAATCCTTTTAACCTTGTAATCTAATAATTTTACAAGGAAAATTTTTAAACATTTACAAAGTTTGTACAACTACAAAGAAGTGACTTTTCATACTTTACAAACAAAAATTACAGTGCAGGAACTGTCGGTATATATGTACGAAGAGTTCCTTTGTAGTATTACATAGTTTACCTTTGCAACTTTATAAACTAAAGATTTCACAAAGAAAATATTTGTACTTTTACAAGGATTTGTAAAAGTACAAAAAAATGTTTCTAAATTTTAAAAATTTATTTTAGAGTGGACGTCAGCTTCTCTTCCACCGGTCATGTTTTTCAAGAGTTTTCGGATTATCAGCCATCATTCGCCAATGACAAGATTAAGTCGTGATCCATTCAGCCTCTTTTTTTTTTTTTTGCTCTTAAGGATTCGCGAGGGCATAAGTTCAAAGTATCCCAGATCAACATGAGTATGTTGCGAATGGAACGCCTACGTTCTTTCGTTATGAAAACATGGCAATAAACTTTTAGTATGTAAATACAAAATACAGAAATTTAGCATTTTTATTCAATGCAGGTAATGATCCTATATGAAATTGCTTGTTTTATATTCTTAAAAATGCACAGTTCTGAACAGGTATGCTTAAATACGAGTTATTACTGTCAGTCTCTAAATAACACGACTGCTGCTTACTACATTTATATTTTTTATAAAAATATCTAATAAATGAAACTGATAAAAATCTGCAAACGTCACTAGCAGATGACTTGTCTCACAACTCCTCCTCGAGAGCAAGTGCATCGAGAGTATTATTACCTGACCAATAGGACGCCCAGCGACACCTTGGTGTAGGTGAATAGAACAAGAAACAAACTAAAGGACAAAAAGAGAGACCGAATGGAACTAACATTTAGTTCTTCATTAATCACTTTATCCAAACCCAATAACTAGGATCGCCTTTTTTATTATTTAATTATACAATACGATTGTTTAGCAATTTTATCAAATTTGTTTTAGTGTGTGGAGTATTACATTTTAATTAATACAAGCGTCCTAGAACTTGGTTGATATATATTTGGAGGACTTCTAGTAAACTAATGTAATAAATCTACATACACGTACTGAAGCTCTCGTATCTCTGTGTTTCTTGTTTACGAAAACGTATTTATGTTTAAGGATTTTTTTGTATTTTTTTGTAATGAAAGCCTACGGTATAATCTAAAATACTTGTGGTAATGCAGGTGTTTGGTGTGTTCTTATTTGAATTGTATTAACCAATAACGAACGCTGATGGCAGTTATCGAAAGCATAAGGAAATATTCAAAATGCTCTGTTGGAGGTTACCAGTCAAGAGTATTTACTTGCTGTCTATTCATGTAATGCATTTAGCCTTCAGGACATTTTTCTTTGACGTACTAAGTTAGCCCTGGGTAGATAACTTTACTGTAATGATATCTTATCGATAGTAACTGTTGTTTTGAATTGGGTTGCCGAATATAAAAAAAATCTGTTAAGTCCACAGTGTTTTATGGGATAGGAACACTGTCATGTAGAGTATATTCAAATGCACATATTTCAAACTTCATACATTTCTATTTTAAACGTGAAACATTTCATTAACTTTTTTCTAAGAGAAAATGGGTTTTCAAAACGGTCTGTAGAAAGAGTTCCCAAACCCTCTGTTCCACGGATTGTACAGTTTTAAAGTCTTCTAATTCTATTAAAAAAGAAATAATTTTTAAGTACAATTTTAGTTTAGCATAGTTTCACATCTATAGAAATGAATTCCATTAAATACTGAACTGAGTATGGAATTTTTCTCTTTCTATAGTACTTTCTATTTACAGGTGTTATTTCTAATGTGTATTTGTTATTAGTAATATGTTTACAAATACAGTATCGTATACTTGTATATGATACTGTATTACATAGTCCGTCATATTATATTCCAAACCCGTTACAGATTCAAAGGCAGTTAGTGACCAATTATTCTAATTGATTATAAAGAGTGCACACATGTGTGACTATCCAGAGTTATGTCTCTGACTTCTAAATACTCTCGTATTTCATAAGCGGCAATTTTATAACTGTGTGACAGAAAATTATACTTTTATACTGTCCCGTATTATTTGGGTTCTTAGGCTTAACGGTGTTTGGAGTTGGACGACTCAGTTTAAAGAATTAGTGTAGTGTTGTATTTATAAATAATTATTGCGTATTTTATACGACATTTTCTAATTTCTTCGCAAAATTTTACGTGCGTTTTTGGATATTACCTAAACTACAAGAAACATAATATCGAATGTGTGTTTCTATTGACCTTACTTAAAAAATGCAACATCTATTTGAATGCTGTTATGCAGAAGGCATCCAAGCCACAAATGTAAGGGACAGACAAAATAAGCTCCTGAAATATTATACATTAAAACTTCAATAGCTAAGCAACCAAACTCAAGAAGATATAAGTTATTTGAAAATGAGATGTATTAATTAACAAAATAACAAATGACATTTAAGTAACAATTGTTTGTGTTATACTTTATGGAATGTGGGATGGTCTCTTTCTGCATAACACCTTTTATTTAGTGTACATAAATTTTGTCATACTACTTCCAAATGCTTTAGTTTTTGACCATGCACACATTTGCAATAGCCGGTGACTTGTTTATTTTTCAAAACTATTTGGTTGAAAAACTTTTTTACTCCATCTGATTGATGACATTGCCCCCTGAGTAGTTGAAATTTGTTTTAACCCCAAGTGACCACGGAGTCAACTCTTGATTGGACGGAATTTCCCAGCTGCCAATAGTCGGCTGGTATAAAATATAAACACTCAACTACCTCTGGCTGCTAAACTGAGGAATGCCCGACTGTCGACTGTAAATTGTGGATATTCGTATTAAAAAAAAAGAAAATTATCTAGAACTCCGGATTGCAGGCCAGCGAATGCTGACTGCCGATTGCCGACTTTGCAAACTGAATCAGGCCAATTTATACCAATATTGAAGGTACATAATCTTTGAATGATTTTTGCAGTAGGAATGTATGACAAACTGAATGGTATTGTTGCGTACACGTCATTACTAGCGAACGTTTTTGAATCACAGAAAACCCACAGTTTCAGAAAAGGACAATGCACGAGAAAATGAGCAACAAAAGTACGAAAGAAACAAACCAAGGCAACCAGAAAATGGCCGTAGCCAAATAATATAAACAAATAATTCCAAAATAGGAATATAGTCGCTGTTTAGCAGAAAAAAGAAACGAAAAAAAAAAACGAAAAAAGAAAAATCAGATAAACAAGGTGCAAACGATATGCACGACAATGGCGATAGTGATGAACGAAAGACAACGAGCAGAACATAAATGAACACTGTAATATAAATGGTTGAAGACAGACAAAAAAAAATGGCAAATGCGTATTGCACACGTCTGTATTTTTTTTTTATTTTAAATACACCAACAAGATTTTCATACCGAAATAAGGACCGCAAAAAATTCCACTTTTTTCGCCCTTCTCTGCCGCAAGAAATAGTGCAGGACTTGAAAGCTATGCACACGTGCGTAACGTTGTTTGAATGTTGTTCGTAGGTAGACATCAGACACGCACTTTGATAAGTTTTCTAATAAATTTCCTGTCGGCTGAAGCTCTGCATACCGCTCGGTAGCATTGGCAAAAGAAAAAAAACAGACCTTTAATATATTTTTTAAAAATGCCATAAATGAAGTAAATTGTCATCATTACCATTTTTTAATACAATGGAATATCATTGTTTGTGAGTTTTTTATATTTTAGCATATTGTCCATAACATCTTATTGCAATGTAAATTATTTCATTCGAGAAAGACACTTGGTTTTTGGTATTACTATGTTCCCGTAACTTGTAAATTTTGACTTTGTCATGTCACTAAGGGAAAACTATGAGTTTTTTTTAAATTTTACAAGTGTAAAATGTAGTCATGAGTAACGTCTATAAATCGATCACTACGACGTGCAAATATAAAATTATGAATTTTTGCCACGTGAACACTTGAGAACTCGGAAAGTGTCACAAGCTAGACGGAGCAGAAAAAAATAAAATAATAAGTTGGCCTGTGCTTGACTCCGCATTTTGTATGTTTATTCCCAGCACAGGTGTGGCCATGTTCCAAATAGCACAAATATTCGCACTCGTGCCCTCTCACTCTGAAGTGACGTCAGTTTTCTACTCGGACATTTTGCGTTTAATACATACTCAGGTACGGCAATGGAAAACATCAAGACTCGTGTACCGGCCAAAATATCGATTTTAGAGGTATAGTTTGACGATGAAAAATGTTTCTAGAGACGTTAGAAGTAGTCCTACGTAAAAAAAATGTTTGCTAGGTTAGTTTAGGTTAAGTTAGCTAACCTAACCTTACCTAACCCACGGCCGTAGAAGACAGATCTGGAAACTCGCCTGGAAACTTGACCCCCTTGTTATTTGGCTGCAGTTCACCAAGTTACCGAGAATATTGTGTTTTATTGGCGCTGCTGTTAGGGCGGTCGGACTCAAACTCCGCCCACTTCCTTCCCACAAAGATAAATAATTTATCAAAACGTAATTTTTATCATTTTATGAAATACTTCCTTCGCTCACAAACTGAAGATAAGGCTCCAGCAATCTTTATTTACTTTATAAATTTAACAATGGAAAAAAAGTGGGCGGAGTTTGAGTTCGACCGCTCGGATTACAGCGCCAAAAAAGTACGACATTCTCGGTAACTTGACGAACTACAGCCAAACAACAAGGGGGTCAAGCAAAATACATTGTTAGATAGGCGAGTGTCCAGACCTGTTCTTGACCGTGACCTAACCTAAATAAACCTACCGAAATTTTTTATTTTTGCTTAGGACTACTTCGAACGTCTATATGAACGTTTTAAATTCAGAAATTATACCTCTGAAATCAATTGTTTGGCCGGTACACGATGGGTAGTGATTCTTGATATTTACAACGGCAAATAATAATTATAATACTTTAAAAAGAACACAGCACTATATGCACGATACCAGCGGTTACAATGTTGACAATATAGTGTGAGTGACAGTGGATATGCTTTCTGGAATGAGTTGAGGAATTTTGGGAGCGAGTGCAGGTGTAAATACAAGAGCGAGTGCTGATGCTGAGTACGTATTTGTAACACAGACAGGAGTTTCACTTCGTGCACATTGCCGTTTCATGCAGTGAGCCAAAATATACTTGCATACAGCCAGCACAAGTATGATTGATTGCCTACGTTTCACAACTCCTCGGTAGTATAGTGGTCAGTATCCCCGCCTGTCATGCGGGAGACCGGGGTTCGATTCCCCGCCGGGGAGGATAAATTTTTTTTGTGTAATAAATCACTAACAATTCCAACTTAATTAATATTTCTTTATGAGTACTATTTATTGTAATTTCACTTCATGCTTGTTTATTCTCCTAAGTCTCTTCTCATCTATCCAAAACTGTAATAAAAAAATATATACATGTAATTTCGAAATGGAACGTCTACTATAATTTCATTTAAGAGTTACTGGACCAGACGCGTGAGCCGTACTGTAACGTGGTACGGAATATATATATACTTCTTGTGTAACTATTCAAAAATGTTTCCAATGCGTTTATCTACGTAAAGAAGACACACTTCAAACTGTGTCCTTATGATTTAAAAAATGTCGTCCGCGTATTAAAAACATGATTTCCAATCTCCTCAAAATGCTAAAAATGGCTTTTCCACGTTACTGTAGCTGAGAAAATATCAACCGTAATCGTAAAACAAAATCACAGAAACCTGCATTGGAGTTTACCACATACTTTCCACAAATAAAATAACAGTGACATAGCTTGAAGTCCCGTTGAAAAACACATTCTACGAAAACATTGCACGCTAGTTTCCCCGTTTCCCAGCCTCGAACGTAAAGAGAAAGCTACCGTCCAAGACTGTCATAATTAACACGACACGATCGAGCGAGGTGGCTCAAATATAATACGTTGGACTAGCAATACGGTGGACCTGGGTTCTGTTCCAGGTCCTGGTTAACCTGATATCTGTTTCCCATGTTTTACCGTAATCGCTCCCGACGAATGCGGGATTGGTTCCTTAACACAGGTCATGGCTGATTCCTCTCAGTTCCTGTCGTCGTGTTAAGTTTCCACCGTTTAATGACCTCGCTGTTGACGAGACGTAGAGCCGACTTGCCTTATCACAGTTAACATCCGCAGGTTAGCTGAAACCAAGCGACAGATCAGTCAACAATTCAACATAAACCAGAAATAGTGTAAAATAAACTTTCACTTGAACTACTGTCGGTAAGAGATATTTATAATTAATGTTTATTTGTGTATATGTGTTTCTGTATGTCAGGGTGTGTGAGCGTGTGTGCGTGTTAAGCAGAGAACGGGTTGGATTTATTCTACGTATTTTCGTTCCGGGAATGTAGTGCCATGTCGCTGCTGTTAATTTTCAACTCTGTATATAGCTAGAGCGCTGTAACCTCGCCCGACTTCAAGCACACAGAGAATATGTATATATACTGTTATAGTCGATCAACTGTAGAGCACGCCCTTATAAATAGAATAGGGAAAACAATTCCTTAACCGAATACTACCTAAGTTTTCTTCATCCAACAGACTACTAGTTAAAATAAATGTTACCGTGAAATACCAACGTAATGGTATTATGCATCATAGTATGTTGAAAAATTAAATATTATGACGAAACGTATGTTATGAATATGATAAGTCTCTCTCTCTATCCATCACGATACGTGTTCAAACTTTGGTAATAAGGAGGGAAGAATTGTAGCCTTCTTCGGACGTCTTCTGTGATAGGCCTACTAAGGTTCCCGTTTTTAACATGAGAGTAAGTACTCTCTTATACGTTCCCTGCCATAGAATTAATATAGGCTACAAGAAGCACGATGTCACACATATGTGTTCAACATGTTATCGATTTATGCAATTTTGTTTATGTATGTTTTCACGACATCAATGTGCAATTGTGTTGCGCTAAATTTATGGTATAACTTACCGAATGCGCGTATATATTCGTGTGGTGTTACCGTGTTTTCAATTCGAAACCTGTATGAATGCATTCATATAGTCAATATATACTTTTAACTAAAACACAGCTGTTTTCAGTAAAACAACTGTGTAGCAGGAAATTTTTACAGTTGCTGTTATGACGTAAAGTCGCCTTGCACTACACATAATACTGTATAAAATCGAGGAATCGTATCCTTAACGCTTATGTATCCAAGTTCTATCAAAATAATCCGACAACGTTTGTGACTTCTGAGAAATTTGGATGGGGTCATGCATCAATATAGACTAAGCGCCAATTTTAAGTTATTAGTAAAATATGCTGTAAGTTTTTCGAATTTAAAACCGTCTCACAAAAACCATGTTATAAATCCAATATTCATAATCACAGGATATACGGGTAAAATACCTTTTATAAGACTATGTCAATGCAGAAAAATGTTTTATACCGAACTAGCAATTGTCCCTTAATCTATTGATACGTAACACTTTATAACTACTCGTAACCCTGTAAAAATTTTAACTAATTTAATTTTAAACATATTTGAGATATAACTAATTTAGACTTTATTTTTAGTGAAAAACAAGGCGTATTTCCGTCATTGATGTTTCAGGAAAAACCCTTAGCGTGAAAACCTCCTTCAATATTACGCCAGAATAGTATACATGTTTATGTATAAGGAACTACTAGTAGATTTATCTAAGATTATAAATAATTTTAGAACGGAAGCACAAGTGCATAAATTAAATACAAAAATTAAATGCAACGTCAACTACACCACTGAATGTTGTTTCTGGAAGGACATACAAGCCGGTGTCTTCGCTGTTGCGACATATTTCACAATGCAGTACTTCGAACTAAAGAATTTCGTCACGTAAAACACACCGTCCCACATATCACCACCGCAGAAACCGAGTGGATGTTTCGTATTGTGTAAATTTTTATTGGGGTTCAGAGAAAAAAGTACAAGATCCTCTTGCATTTACAGATAAAAAAAACTTTATATGGTGAGGATGCCGCGCAAGAAGCTTCGCGGGGATTAATAAAAACCCACCGACGAGGGGTGGGAGAGGACATATATTTTAGGATATGTTCGCTTTCATTTCTTTATTCTTACTGTCGTGAGCGGAGAAGGGAGGCGATTCCGCAGTCTCGTTTTCTCGCGTGAAGGGGTAGGATACCAGCTGCAAACCTTCCCCCTGCGCCATTTTAAAACGGATGTAAATATCCAAGAATCATAAAGAAAACAGATTTTGAACTTCCCTTCCATCTAACCGGGGCACTTAACTTCAACCCCTCCCAACCCCGCAGCCGGGCGCAACCCCCAAAACCTACCCTTGACGTCGTTCTGCGTCCTCCCTTTACTCTGGGCGAGACGCTGGCTGGCATAGCGTTGGGGGTAGGGGATGGCGTTGTTAACCCCTCCACAACCCTGGACGAATTATAGGCAGTTTAGTTCTTACTGCGGGGTTACGCGCGGGGCTTATAACTGAATGTTGTCGGCTTCCGTCTGAAACCGATCAATAGCAGAGGAACCTCGAGGCGAACAAGTTACACACTGCTAACAAGATGCCGTCTTCCAAAGTACACGTTGACATGTGCTTGTGATACATAACAAGTGAACAGGGCTCCTTGGGATGAATGCACACAATAAAGCTTAACTTTTATAATTTAAACTTGGTTTAGTTTGCGATGCGTGCATGACATACACGGAATCATAGTCTAGAACTATTTAAGGTATGCAAATTCTTCCTATTGATTATTTTCCAGAGATTAGTATAAACTATTCTTTAATTAAAATAAATTATTTTGAGTAAAATAGTGTCGATTGAAGATGTTAGGCCTGCACTTAAGGTGCCCGCCTACCCCACGCTTCAAATGCGTTGCAGTGTGTTCTTAAACAGGTTTTTTCTACGAAAATATTTCACGCGTGCCCATTGTGCCAACGTACGAAAAGAAAAAAAAACTTCTGACAAGGTCGGAACCTCATTGTTAAGACGCCACGCTCATTAAAAACACTGTTTATAAGCCCTTCAACATGGCTAAAAATGGCCTTTTCAGACTGCCGTACTTCAAAATGTACTAACTGGATGTATGTGAAACTCAGAATGCGACCTGCACTGAACTTAGTTGCAGACTTTCCACCAATAAAATTATATGGTCACCGCTTAGTGTCCCGTAGTAAAAACCGTTCGGCGGGAAGCTTGCACGCTAGTTCAGCGCTTGACTCGTTAAGGTGACGCGGCATTTGATTCGAGCTTCAAGGGCGACCTTACTGCTCCGTCGCTTTTGAGCCTCTCACGTGCGGGTAGACGGCGATCTAATCTAGGTCTTTAGCGCTGGTGAGGAGTGACATGATATGAGTAAGGAGCAGCGCTGAAATGAAGGGGCGGGGGAAACGGGAGATCCCCGAGAAGACCCGCCGACCAGCGGCATCATCTGGCACGATTCCTACATGCGAAAATTCCGGTACCGACCTCGCCCGGAATCGAGCCCGGATCGCCTTGGTGGGGGGCGAGTACTCCAGCCACTGTGCCAATAAAATGTTAGACATGCGTCATTGCAGAACTGTGCATAGTCCCAGTAAATCAGGTGTATGTTTTTTTTGTTGCATGCACGTGGTTATATTGGATGTCTTATAACAACATTAGCGTGTATCCACAATTTTACTAAAATCATTATTTAGAGGCCCGTAGTGTTCGATTCACGGAAAAACGTTGAATACCTTACTCTAGAAACTATAACGAAATTTACGGTACGAGCCAACCTGGATACATGATTTTGCGTGTTATAACTTTGAAGAACGTAATTTCGAAGAATTAATCATATTTAAGGATTGAAAAATGTTCCGAGTGTATCCTAACTCGAATATAGGAACATATGAGTGAATCCTTTATAAGTAGAAAAGTGCACATAATACTTACTTGAAAATATTTTCCCACAGTTTAATTCCTGGGGCAACATTTTCTTCTTAATGCAGAAAATGGTTTTTGTCTGAACACTATTCGGCCTCACCACTGGGCTTGTAGGTAGGCAGTGCATTTATCACGCAAACCAGAGTAATCTTATTGTAGCTCTGCTGGTATAGCTTTTTGTTGTCTGCTGTGCTTTACCATTTGGTTTCCATGTTTTCTATGCTGTGCACAGCTGTCAAAAAAAGTGCACATGTTAGTGGGATAGATTTAATACAGAAAGCAGTTTTAGAAATAAATACAGTGCATTGATTACTCCGTACTGAGGTTAAAATTGCTTTATACATAGAAATGATTATATATAGCAGGAAAATTTGCCTGTTTGCTGTATTTCAACACATGCTCAACATACCAGAAGATTACTGGCTTTAGCATGTACTTGGATATGTTACTCTATTTGACAGATCTAATAATAATCCTGATATTGCCAGTTATTAGTTTGCAGACAGTTACGTTGTGTCCGAAGTATATCATCAAACCATACATGTTGCAAGAAACTACAGCGTTTTCAAGTGTATGTTGGCACAAAATATTTTCGCGATATACCATCATTAAAGAGGATGATACATCGCGAAAATGTTTTGTGCCAACATACCCTTGAAAACGCTGTAGTTAATTACAACACATATTATTAGGTTATGTACGTCTGACACAACATAGCTATCTGCAGACCAATAATAGGTAGAGGTACGTAAATTTCGCAGATACATTCCAGGTCAGGTTGAACGCCAATTACGTGTACTTCATTCTCATGTCTGTGACTTGCTGGCGGCTGTTATGAAACGCGTTTGACTACTGTAAGCCAGTAGTAAATAAGGAAATAATGCGAAGTGCTATCGCTTGCTACCTGCTTGTACGGTTATAAACCAATAGATAATCGATTGTGGCCAGTGGGTGTATAGGACTGACAAGTCTAGGCTGCTGCCAGATGAATCCGCGAAATTGACGTACCTCTAATAATAGGCATCAAATACTACAACAGCGGGGTTCTTATTGGCTCAGTCAAATAAGGCAACAGCTCCACATAAAAGCGAAAGCCAGTCATCTTCTGATAAACTGAACGTGCGTTGCAACCCAGCAAACAGTCAAGTTTTCCCGCGATAAATCATCATCTCTAAACATCATCTAACTATACAAATATGTAACTATTACCAGGGACCCCCGATTTTCCTAACAGTGGCGAAGCGTGGATGTTTTCCAAGGCAAGCAGTATGAGATCCGACTATACACTTTAAACATATGATAGTTATGTTGCTGAGACCTATGTGTATTACTGGAAAACTAGTTCCTCGCCTCTTACACACTACTGGCTGAGGGATGTACCTGCCTTTACAAGTCAAATGGTTCCACAGGCAACTGAGAGTTCTGCATAGTCACTGCTAATCACAGCTTGCCCTGGAACACTTCACACTTCGCCACTGTTTCAGAAAATAATTTTCGTACCTTTATGCTTTACGTACACATCTGCAGCTCTGCGTCGAGCTCAGTGATTGGATTTGTAACTTCTCACGTTTTAGGGTGGTACCCGCTAGTCACAGACGTGTGGTGTCTCAGTGACATTATCCTCATTGGCACAGCCAAATGAGAGACACCTCTTCACAAACACACTCTGCCAATAGTCACGAAGCAGAGGTGCAGGTGTGAACGTTATGCATTGATACAAAATGTTGCATAATTCTTTTCACCAAACCATCACCAGCTCTAACCATCGCACGTGCACACAGCCAGTAACCATGTATAGCCGGTTCGGGATAACATGAGAACTCATAAAAGCCCTGCTAAAGTTCTATTTTCAGCTAATTCGTATATTTCCACGAGTAACGGCTAACGACGGGAAATATCTAACCTCTCTGGACACGTCACTTGATGTTTGCGCGTCTAAGATAAATTGTACAGTCAGTATGAATCTATACAGTTTGGTAAACTAAAGTTTATTAATTATATAATATACAATTATGTCGATTATGGCTGATTTTGTTACTGTATTGATGTATTTAAATAGGAAAAACACACGAAACTGTATTGCGTAATTTCGCTGCCAACCATACAAGCAGTAAGGCAAATATTATTAATGTTAAATTATATGCAGTAACGGCTAGTGATATTTTTCAAAGGTTACATTTTTAGTGACACTTTATCCCGAATGACCTATAGTAGAGTTGCAAGTGTGTACGTAAGGCATTGCAACATTGTGGTGTAAAAATATATTTCGCGAGAACTTCCTGTCCCTGCCAATAACCACGAAGCAGGAGTTTTGCATGGGCACGTAAGGTATTGCAACAAGCTGGTACAAAATTCTTTTCTCGAAAATCAGGCGTCCCTAAGACATGGCGTCCACAGTGGTCAGACAATTCGCCTCCCCACCAAAACGATTCGGGCTCGATCACCGATGGGGTTGGGCCCCGGATTTTCACATGTGGGAATCGAACCGGACGATATCGCTGGTCGGTAGGTTTTGTCGGGGATCTCCCGTTTCCCCCGCTCTTCTAATTCTGGACCCTGTCCATTGTAGAGCCTCGTCTCGTGTCATACTCCAGGGCAAGTAGATGTCTACGGATTAGGGAACCCTGTTTTTCGCGACAAGAATTTTGCCCCAGTTTGTGCACATCTGCAATAATTCTGCTCCGTGGTTATTGATGGCTTGTCTATATGAAGAACCGTATTTCATTTGACTGAGCCAATCACAATAACGTTCCTGCAACACCACACGCCTGTGATTTGCCGGCAGAATCCCAAGGCACGTGACAGTTAAATATCCAATTACTGACTACGAAGCAAAACTGCAGATGTGCACGTAAGGCACCGAAACAAAGTGTGGCGAAATTCTTTCTTTTCCCGAACAGCAGGGGTCCCTAGTCATATAAATATGTCTGCATCTCGGGTTTGATACCCTTGCACCCTGGTACCCCTCTCAATACGATATGTTATAGAGACCCAGATATTTCGCGGGTTCAACTACCAGCTATTTGTTCATTGGCTGCTCCTACACTTAGCTACACTTAGTAGTTGTGCACTTGACAATGTGTAGCGTGGGAGTCAGCAGGTGTTTTCATGCCGGCCTTCCATCGGTTCGCAGTCCTCTAGTACATTAACTGCGACTCAGTCACGAAAGCAATGAAAGTGTACAGGAGTTTGTAATCTGACATCTGCTCGAATGAATTCGCGAAGTTTCCGGGTCTAGATAAGTATATTTATGTGTCGCTGTTAATCTTGGTGCTGAAAAGTGCTCAGTTGACGGTGAACTGTTTATATCAGTTGGGAGCTGCAGTCTGCAATGACGGGACGTACAGGCTGAGGGCAAGGAAGGGAGAGGGAGGGGAGACACGCTGGCGCTGTGCCAAGACGCGGGGGTGCGCCCGTCTCCCACGGCGCAACTGCGCGTCAAAAGCGCCCCGTGACTCTGGAGGGGGGCATACCTTGTTCTCCGGGCGCGAAGCCCGCTGTCCGGGGGTTGTTTGCAGCCCAACTCCGTATATCTGCCGTTTCCTGCCATTAATTCCGCTATACATACAACGTGTAACATCACGCATACCTAGAGATGATGGTATATCGCGGGAAAACTTGACTGATTGCTGGATTTCAACTGACGTTCAGTTTACCAGAAGACTACTGGCTTTAGCTTGTACTTGGAGCTGTTACCCTATTTGACTGAGCCAATAAGAATCCCGATATTGCAATATTTGATGCCTGTTATTGGTCTGTTTGCAGCTACGTTTTGTCAGACGTATATCACCAAATCATATATGTTGCAGTTAACTACAGTGTTTTCAAGGATATGTTGGCACAAAATATTTTCGCGATACACCATCATCTCTACGCATACCGTAACCCTAGTCTATACAGTGTACGTCTGCCTGATTTTAACGTTTATTTTATGAGAAAATTGCATGCGAACAGAATTTTTGGTACTCACTTTGTTTACAGGAAGTCAGGATTATTAAAGAGCTCCGTCTTCCAAAGGTTTTTAATGCGTTGCAATATGTGTTGGACCAAACACGTTTTTTTCCCAAACTATTACAAATGTGCTCAATGTGCCAAAGTACGAAAGAAAACCACACCTTCGACAAGGACGTCACGTCATTGCCAAGTCACCTTTGCTCATTAAAACCATTGTTTCTAAGCCCTCCAACATAGATCAAAAGGGCTTTTAGACTGCCGTACTTCAAAATGTACTAACTAGACGTACGTGAAACTTAGATAGTAACGTGCGCTGAACTTTGCCACGGACTTGTAAAACCATTTAAATTATATAATCACTACTTAAAGTCTAAAAAAAAAAAAAATAGATCGGAGGGAATTTTGCACGCTTGTTTAGCGCTTGGCTCGTTGAGGCGATGTGGTATTTGGTGTGCGGTTAAAGGTCGCCCTTATAGCTCCGTCACTTTTGAACCTCTGACGCGGAGGTAAACGGCGCCCATGAAGGTCAACACAATTGATCTGCCAGGCATATTTTTCAGAAGAGAAATGTGAAAACATGGAACATTTTATTGTGCATGTGTTATAACATCGCATCAGTGATGTAGCTTCATATAGTAATACAGACGTGAAATAGCTGGGGACCCCTGATTTTTGTGAAAAGATTTTGTTCCACTGTGTGTTTTGGTGCCTTACTTGTACATCTGCAGTTCTGCTTCGTGGTCAGTGATGGGATATTTTAACTCTCGTGAGCCTTAGGATTTTACCGGCAAATAAAAAAAACGTGTAGTGCTGCAGGAACGTTGTTGTAATTGGCCCTTCACATAGACATGCTGCCAATAAACATATAGCAGTGTTGCAGATGTGAACGTATGGCAGTGAAACAAACTGGGGTAAAATTCTCAAAAACGGAAGTTCCTAGGAATAACGTCCAGTTCATTTGATACGGGCGAACTTCGTCGCTTAGTTGATACCAGCCCCAAGTCTCTTACGCTGAATGTTGGTAGACATTTCCGCCTCGTTGCTGGCCAAAGAGACCATTTTTCTGGATTGAGTGACTGAGTTTGCCATCGTTCCGACTGTTTCACTTCTGCATTCCTAAATATTTTGTGGTAGCATGGTCGACTGCCAAGGCTTGCAATATTAGCTCCTATACTACACGCTTTGAGCCCGTGAAATCAATTTGCCTACCGGTGAATGAATCCGTAGGGAAATGAAAAATATGCGCTATCTCTTGGGTACAAGCTAGATTGTTTTACTTTCGCAGTAGGTACTGGACTTATTTGACACCTCCTGGAGGGCGTTGAACTAGTAATAAAGATATGCAGTAAGCAGACACAATCGTATTGGATCACTGTGTTAGCGAGCAATCAATGAGCAGCAGATGTCTACTTGAGGCAACAGATATTCTTGGAGGTCGTTGAAACGCGAATTTGTCACGCCTCTATAAGTGATCGGAAGACCTAGGTGTATTACTGCAGTATACGTCCTTCGCCTTTTGCAAGCTGCTGGCAGAAGGGTCTACACGTCACTGCCACTGGTTACACATATATCTCTGACTTGTGTATATAGTCATTGTTTAGTACCGCAGCATAGTCATCTTCAGTAGAAGGCCGCGGCCTTAGATCAGACAACCCTGACAGGAAGGGTCATTTGAACACTTCTTTTAGCTCTCCAAAGGCAATGACTGTACCTGATTCGTTATTGTGCCATACATAACGGTGAATCAGGGGAAGCCATTGCCGTTAGCGAGACAAAGAAGTGTTAAAATTATCCTTCCTTCCAGGGTTGCCAGATATAAGGCCGCGGCCTTCTACTAAAGATGGCTATGACCGCAGTAATTGGAACATTGCACACTTTGCCACTGACTTGCACTAAAGGAAAAACTTATTCTTCTGTCTTTTGTTAAAGAAGTAGCAACGGGGTCTGAGTAGGTACGAATTGAACATGAAACCGCATCGCCACAACTAGCTTTACACTGAGAAAAAGAATTGTTTCATTGTACTAAATATATTTGTTTGGGTGATGTTTGCTTCAGCCAAACAATATTTTGTTGGTAAGACCAAGCTTGGAGTCCTCCAAACTAATTTAGTTATTTCCCTCGACCAAATTATTCATTTAAACGCAATTTGTTTGTGCCAAACGTATATTTGGTTACTATAGGCCGTCAAATAAATATTTTGTGTAAACAAACAACTTGTTACAACTGGTCAACAAAATAATATTGTTAGTTATGAGTAGAGCCACGATTTTATGGTGAAAAGATTTTTGCAACATTTGGTTTCGATGCGTCATGTGCACGTCTACAGGTCTGCTACATCGCCCGTAATTGGATAATTTTACTCTCACTTGCCTTGGCAAATTACAGACGTAAGGAGTCACAATAATCTTATTCTGATTGGTGCAGTCAAATGAGAAATGTGTCTGAACAAAGACACGCTAGCTGCCGATGTGCCCGAGCGACACTGAAACAAAGTGGGGCAAAAATCTTTTTCGCGACAAAATCGTGGCCCTAGTTATGAGTGATGTGCTTTGAACCAACAATTTTTTTCGATGGACTAAATGGTTTTGTTTTCAAAACTAAATCCATTTGGTTGACTCGCAGAAGATGGCAGTCTGGCGTGCGTGAGCGACAAGATGGCGAACACTGTATACCTCAACATTCAAAATATAAGTTTGTGCGACAAGTAGGACGTCTAAACTGTTAATCAGCATAATTCAAGTATCTTAATTTTAGCTATAACCATTTCAAAGTGGTTAATTTGATCGATCACAAAAGAAAATGCTATAAACTTGAAAAACCACCGCATCTGCACGTCTCGTTCTTTGTGCTGCGGTGCACGGCAATCATTTAGTAGTATTATTTGACGTCGTTTACCTTTTCGTAGACGGAAAACAAACATGTTTAAAAATAAAACAGTACAATCGTAATTTAATATTAAGCCCAACTTTTCCTGTACAAATAACAACCTCAAAATCACAGAAGTTGTCGTAGCTCAGTTGGTATCGAATTTTAAGTGACAACAGGAATACTACAGTCTTACATCATGCCGTATGGACAAACACAAATATTCTTACGCGACAGTATAGAAATGCCTTACACGCTTTACGACAAACAATAAATGAGATACCAGACGGGGAGATCGTTACCACACGTTTCTTGTATACATACTACGGGCGAGCTGACCATCCCGTTCCTAAAGTACAGCTTAAGTGGCCTAACCTGCACTGGAACATAATATGGAAAAACTTAGCAGACGTGGAACTTCCATCCAACCTCCGGTCAGCCGCGTATTCGTTCGTCAATGACTTAACGCCTACCAAGCTTCGACGTAAACGCATTTCCTTGGAAATTGACGACATATGTGACCTATGTGGTCAGTGTGATACGGCGGTTCACCATGTGACAAGCTGCACGTATTCCAGCCCTATTTGGACATGGTGTCGACGCCTCATTGCCAGGAGACTTGGTGTACATGTGAACGAGCTGTGTGCGGATAAATTATGTTTCCTTGATATTCAGGTTTTTCCAAGTGTTAAAAAGAGAGCCATCATTTGGTTGATCGCAAACTTACTTGAATTTACATTACACACACCTACGCCTTTCTTCTTACGTGATTTTATCGACAGGCTTCGTGGTGCCAGATGGAAATTGATAACAGATAACACTTTGACTCGGAACTTCGGACAATACTTGTTTTTCTTTTAAAGAAGCAATGAACAGTGTGTGTTTAGGATTATTGCTTAAATGTAAAAAAGAGGACACATATCAACCTTACCTGACGCATTTACCTTTGTATCATATGTACTGTATGCAATTAATTAAACGAAATAAAAAAAATGACAAAAAAAAGTTGGTTAGGTCATGAACGGAAAAGGGAAAGTGATAGGATAATGGATCAAATCACAGCCCGACCATACTTTTTTTTTAAGTCTTAAAATTTCTGAAATTTTTTAAGTTAGTAAAATATAATTTTTTTAGTTCTTAAAATATTCTATGCGCATTTAATATGGCTAACGAAATATTTTTATGACCAACTAAATATTTGGTACTGCTAACAAAATTCAGCTATTTGCCTCAAACAAATCGAGGGAACAAAATAATTTGGTACGAGCAAACAAATATTTCGTTGCCCCTCTATAAACAAATGATTTGGTTGATTCAAACAAATTTTGTTTGCACCAACAAAATTTTTTTCTCAGTGTATCTTAACCAAATGACATAGACACGAAAGTACATTTGTGATGAAAAGTGGTGCAATATTACTTCGTGTTTAGGGACCCCTGATTTTATAAAAAATATTTCTGCACCATCTTATTGTTTCAACGCCTTACGTGCACTTTTGCTTCATTGTTAATGGCAGAATGACTTTGTGGAAAGACATTTCTCATTTGACTGTAACAATCGAAATACGGTTACTGCGAAACCACTCATCGGTGATTTTCAGTAAAACATTAAGACACGTAACAGATACAAACAACCAATCAGTGACCACGAAGCAGAGCTGCAGATGTGCACATGAGACACGGAAACAAACTGGTGCAGCAATCTTTTCACCAAAAAATTGGATTCCTACCCATGGGTACAAAACAATCCCTGTTCACGGAAGTTGCGTTGCTCTTATATAGTCGTAGAACACACCTTCATTACTAACCATGATTTATGGACGTTGCACCCGTAAAAATTCATAATTTTATATTTGTGCCAAACTCTGTTCAACTTTTACACGCCAGATAACGTGTCATTTCCCCAAATAACAAAATTAGATCCCACAGGTTTAGCATAATCACCTATCAATGTTACACAATGACAGTTGCAGTGTAGCCAAAGTAATAAAAATATTAATTAACTTACAGAAACAAGATAATTAATTTTGATATTTAATGTTGTGAGCTACTTCAAGACACGCTTGTATACCCAAAGCTATACAATTTTGTATTTTTTAAAAATTGATGAAAATGAGTACCTACATTTTTGCATAACTTTAACTTTTGGTTACTACTGAAATTTTCAAAACTACCTTTTGTCAAACATGTCATAAAATGCATTGATACATTGACTATTAGTTCCTGTAATTTTTAATTCATTAGTTAATTAATTTTTTTATTTCGGCTACACCGCAATGGCCATTTTGTGACTTAGATGTGATAGTGACTATGCAATAACTATGGGGCCTATTTTTTTCTATTTAGGGAAATGACGTGTAATCTTATGTGCAAAAACTGAACAGTATTTGGCACAAATTTATAAGAAAATGAAATTTTACAGGTCTAACGCCCTTAAGGCGGGCAATCCCTCGGTTTGTTAGGCTTCGATGTGTAGTGCACACTAGTTATTTGCGCGTCCCCATTTCAATTGACAAATGAACATAACGTATGTGAATAATAGAAACGTGCAAATTTGTTCCGGACGTCACAATTGCGGGATTACACATTGCAGTGGATTTGATATCTACGTTTATTATTGTTGAGTTTACAGTGAAGCTATTTACAAAATATAACACAGCCCAGAGAAGAACTTCAAAGCACTTTTCATAACATCACTTACATATTACTATTTCCGAGCCCTCAATAAGGCTGTAAACAGCCTTTTCGCACATCTATATCACAAAACATATTGCTCACATTGAACCAAAACTAAGAATAGTTGACATTTTTCACTGTAAATTTACAGGTTCACAACTTAATGTTCCATAGTTCAAGTGGTACAAATGAAACATTGCGCGCCAATTTATCGCCTTGCGCGTATGAGAGATGAGGAACTTGGAACTTTTCGTTTACATCCAATATTTGCGAGTTGGACCGGTTTTGTAATTTCTAGTTGAATGGACTCAGCCAGTTAGAAGTATGCCTACAGAATCTGAATTTTATTTTGGTTTATATCTGAATTTCTTCCCACTAAGTGCCATGAAAATGAAGCTGTCGAGTAACACTTTGGAAATAAGAAATTGTTTTGAACCATTAATAATTTAACTTTATGTATATTCGATGTAATTTTCGGACGCTGAATACATAGGCCTATGCTGGGGGAGTGAGATATGGGCTTCAGAGCGCACGACTTTAAGAACATTTGTTTTCATAGTTACTAAATTTTTATCTTTTGAATCATTTTACCCGGTGCCTGCAAATAAACCCATTTTGAAGTAAACAATAATTGGCAATAAATAAAATTTTGTTCGAGATTATTAATCTTGTTTTTCTGTTACTGTTCACGTAAATCTGTTTCGTTTGATTTCGTACACATTATATTAACTTTCAATTACCGTGACGGCATGTATTCATTTTTACAAAAAACGAAGCGTTACACAACTGAGGTGAAAGGGTTTAACGGCCATTTAACAACGAGAGGTCTTAAGAGCCGATGAAGGTGAAGTGGGGTGAAGGACCATGACAACAGCCATGCCTAAGCCAGAATTCGAACCCAGGACCTCTCGCACCACAGACAGGCGCATAACCGACTACGCTGCAGATGCCGATTTCACATTATCGATAGAGGTACGTTATTTTTGCGTATTCATCTGGCAGTAGCCTAGATTTCTCAGTCCTGTATACGTACTGGACACAGTCGATTATTCATTGGCTTACAACCTTACAAGCTGGTAGCACGCGATAGCCCTATGAATTATTTCCTTATTTACCACTGGCTTGCAGTAGTCAAATGTGTTTAGTGACAGCCGCCAGCTAATCACACACGTGATTATGAAGTATATATTTTTGGCGTTCAACCTGACCTGGAATATATCTGCGAAATTGACGTACTTCTAATGATCGAAACGGGAATAAATTGTTACCAAATTATCTCTGCATAAATGTAAGAATTTTAATGAGGCGTAAGAACACTAGATTGAAGTAATGTAAAGATGCAAATGGACAGGGATTTCAAAAGTGTTCCAAGTTATCGTGAACTATCTGTGTCTGAATTGTAATGCCAAACGTTTCGCAGTGACAGTTACATTTTTAAAAAACGGTGGGATGATATTTTATCGTAAATAATAAATGTTTAGTATTTCCTAGAAAAAATATATTACCAGTCTGGTGCATGTTTTTTTTTTCAAACATCGTAGCAACTAGCCGACATGTAACCAAATTTTCACGGCTCATTCGGAATACCAACTTAATATTCCAGACGTCAAGGATTTGAATCTCGAGACAGTGAAATAAAGAACTTATTTTTTTATTCTTTAGTCTCTTAATACGGACGTTAAAATCAAAATTAAAACAAAAATTTTTTTTTTCAATTTTTTAAACACTTTTGTCTTAAATATCTGCGTCCGTATGTTATTTCACAGTATTCGCATGTTTTACACAACGATTAGCCTATGCAGCAGTCAATAGAAGGAATATTTCCAGTTCTTTAACGGACCTTTGTATTATTAGTGATGTTCACCAAAAATGAATTTGTAAATGTGACAAATATTGTTCGAATTGTACATTTTACTTGTAACAAAATTTTGATCAAATAATTAATTTAAGATGCATTTCGAACAAATTTTTAATATTCTTGTATATTGCCTATTAAACGCTAACTCATATTTGAACATTTTAAGAGATGATTAGCTATTCACTAACGCCATCTCAAGAATGTATCCTATTTCACGTACCTTCAAAATATGCTGAACACACAATGCAGGACAGAACACTTACTCGAATAAAGTGATTTTCACGTTAAAATAGAAATTATTTTAAATTTTATACAATTTTTTCAAATCTTATGTAGTGATTTGGATAGTACATTAATTATCTCAGAGCCATTCGCTATATCCGTATGGAAATTGTCGTATTCGCAGTAGGAAGGAAATTGTTTGTTTTCCTTTGTATATCATTCACAAAGTGTATTATGCCGACGTATTGCACGATTTGAGAGTGGGGAGGGAAAGAAAACGTTGAGAACGCTTATTTATTAAACTTCGCTAAGTGATGATGCACTGGCAAAAGACAATATTACAGCACAAGTAGCTTTCTTTCGATTCAAATAATGCCGTTTTCAGAAAAAAAATTATCTTTAGAATATTACCACGAATTAGACTACGTCCTCTCTTGCCGTCTGTTGTGAATAATTAAACGCTGGAATAAACACGGTATAATACAAAAATTTACTATTTGAAGCTATTTTCTTCCACTTTCACCCTTTCACCAGTGTGAAATACAAATTCGGGAGGAACTGATTGTAATTTTTACGAGCGAAAATCTGTGACGTACACCTTTGCTTGCGAGAAATAACACATATTCCTCATCTTTTGTATTGTAGCGCCATAAAATCGGACTGGTATTAAGTCATAGCGCAAAAGTCGACTTTATGTGTTCTCAGGCATATGCTACAACACAAATGAGTCCCTTGGATCCTTCAAACGGTGCTAAAGGAAGTGTTCTTCAGCGGAAGCTGCATACAGGGCTAACGTAGTTTGTGTCACGGAAAGAGCTGAACAACTGTCGGACTGAAACAATGAAGGCATCAATAATGACTATAATAGCAACATCCGCATGTTGTTTCTCGACCCAGGCAGAGTCACCACCCAGAGAACTCTGGCGTGAACGGGGGCAAGGCCTTAACACGTCAAATTATGTATGTCGGAGTTAAGATATTTTTAATTATTTCGCCTCGGACAAAAACTAATTTCTGCACTGGCATGGCAAGAGGAGGCTATTGCTTCAGAAGCAAAAGTTTAGGAAAACATATAATAGTTGGAATTTATTGGTTTGTAGACATACGACATTGCTCATGTTTTGTTGACCGAACTTGTATTGAAAGACAAAGTGACAAAATAAAAAAAAAGCAGGCACAAAATCACAAAAGAGCACAGGAATTTGACAACACCCAAACATAAAAGACAAACACAAAAGACAAACACAAAGAAAAAAGAGATTCCCAATGTGAGAAAAGATGGAAAAAATACATAAATAGTGGGCAGTGTACAACAAATAAAAAACAAGAAACAACACAAGTTAAAATCAACGAAAAAAAAAAAGCAACATTTCGGGGATTGCGATCTATCCCCGTCTTCGGGCTGAGACACAGCTGTTTGGAACACCAAGATGCGAATTAAGTTCGCAAGAAAATTGGGGCTTATATAGTCTGGACCATCCAGCCATTCTTAACTGAATTCTGTCTTTAGAATTCTTGCTTACATAT